>CM042427.1:24520670-24588170 GCA_023631565.1 Gymnocephalus cernua | reverse complement strand
CAGGAATAGTTTAACATTTTGGGTAACAGGCTCATTTGCTGTCTTTAGGAGTTAGATGAGAAGATTGACACTCTTACATCTGTCCATTATATATAACTGTACATACACATTGCCGCCGACTTGAGCTTCAAAGTTACAGTACAGGAAGTCATTAATTTTCAATGGAAGCCAGCATCTCTCAGCTGCAAGAAGCAGCAAATCCGTCAGCGTCACGTTTTGCGCATGTTGAGCGACCAGAGCGTCAAGCATAAAGTTGAAGTTTGGTCAACTTTATGGTAATGAGCTATGACACGGTTCAGCGGCAAACGACCAGCAACCAATCGGAATAAAGACGTCCTTCGCGCTGGCTGATTCCAGAGAACATATGATGTAAACTTTCATTTCTACCAAAATATTAGTTCCGAGAAAATGGAGGAAAAGCTCATCATCGCTGTTGATGGGTTCCCTATAATTTATGATATGACTTTGTTCGTGTATAGGGACCAGTTAAAAAAAACGAAGCATGGGATAAAATAGCTGGGATAGTTGCTGTCTCCGGTGAGTTGGTGAAATGCGTGATGTTTTTATTATTTAAGTACGTATGCTAGTCGTCCTTGCTTGATGTGAATGTCCTGCCACGTTAGAGCGGCCAAAGTGTCATAAGCTTCCCAGTACTTTTTGACAAGCGTCCTTGACAGGGCAGCCAGAGCTCCTTTTGCAGCTCAAGTCGGCGGCGGTGTGTACGTACAGTAAAGCTACAGCCAGTAAAACGTTATCGTGGCATAGAAACTAGCATAAACAGCTAGCCTGGCTTTGTCCAAAGGTAAAAACAATCAACCAGCACCTCTAACCTTCACCAACTAACACATTACATCTTGTTTGTTTAATGAGTAAAAAAGTGTGAAAATAAGTTTGGTTGGGGTTTAATGTGCTAGCTAGCTGTTTACCCCTTTAAGCTAGGCTAAGCTACCTGGCTCTACCTTCAGATTCAGAGTGGTACTGATCTCCTCATCTAATTCTCAGCAAGAAATAAAATAACCATGTTTCCCGAAATGTCAAACTATTTTTTTAAACAATGAATTATCAGAACACTTTCCAAATAATTTTCTTTCTCAAGGCTATACAAATCATTAAACCACAAAGTAGCTCCTAGTTTAAGCTCTACAGTCATTAATAATGCCATGAAAGTCAAAATGTCTGCTGTGAGAAAGCAAACAAAACAACAAGAACTGACCCCACTGACAAGTCATCCTGCTTTATTCAGACACAACTGTTTTACACAGCTGGTCGGGTTTCACTTGACAGCATTTCAGCATGAGAAGAAGTCAGTACTATCGGTGCAAAAAAGACACAAAGTTAGACTTCCTTCATCAGTATCTCAGCATCATACCTCAAATCTCTGGTTGCTGACTTTTTTGCCTTTCTTGTTCCACACAATCTTGGGCTGTGGATCCCCTGTGGCCTGGCACACAAAGGAGGCCACCCCCCCCTGGACTCCTGTTTGATCTTCTGGGGTTCGCGTAAACCTGGGGTGTGCTGTGTGGAAAGATGTATACAAAAGTTAAGTGAAGATCAAAGCCCCGAAGTTGCTGTTTGTGTCAATGCTCCTAATATGACAACCATTCAGAGTACCATTCCTACTATACTAACAAGCATTCACACACACATTGACATATTAGGCTATCTAATGGATTATTGTGCATTTCTAAATGCAGTCAAGCACCAGATTTTCACTTGTTGTACTACTATCATCTGTCATTCACACATGACACATCTGCAACACTTATGGTTGAGACTTTGGTTGTGCTACAGAAAGAGTGTGTGAAAGAAGAATTATATGTGGGTGGCTTTGTGTCTGTGTGTGCATCTTTTTTTTTCTGTGCACGTTCTGTTCCTGAACCACCAAAGAAGCTTAATATTTCTGTGCCATAAAGGATTTATGAAGACTTACTCCTGACATGACCACTAAAGCCCCTCATTCCGGGGACGCCAACAATATCATAACCACAGCCTCCACTGGATTGTGACATCACGACATCAAAAAGATTCGGCACGTCAGTCACGGCACGTCACCGCCAGCTCGCCTAATGGCATTCCAGCCAAACCAGAAAATCCCTACTTAAGGGCTTACCGCCAACCGCCCTGACAAAGGGAGAGAAATTGCTTTTTGCTGTTTAAAAGGAAGGGAGGGAGAGAGAGAGAATAGCAAAGCTTTTCAGAGAAGGAGAGAGAAAAAAGAGAGAGAGAGAGAGAGAGCGTGTGTGTTGAAAGAGTGGGGAGGACTGAACAGAAGAGCGAGGGAGATAAAGGGAAAGAGTGGAGGGAGACAGATGGAGAGCGGAATGGGTAAGAAAGAGAGAGCATGAACAGCAGAAGTGGAGGGAGAGAGGAAGATGAGCAGGAGGTGGATATGAGAGAGAGGGTGAGATAAAGACAGCGAGAGCGAGAGAGCCAGATGTACTGGCAAACATGGTCCGAGAGCCCCAAGCTGCCCAATCAACTCTACACCTCACTGGCTCACGGCCAAATCTACCTGAATGACTGAATAGAACAGTGTGTGTTTGTGTGTGTGAGAGAGAGAGAGAGTATGTATACATTTTTTTTGGCTTACTTTCATCCTTGCATATGCCTTTACGTATATATACACAAACTGTGCACATACTATATGAGTGTGCTTGTGTGAGTTCATGTATATTTATTATAAACGATTAGTCGATCGTCTGACAATTATACAATTTTAATAAGCGATAGATTGATTAATGTAAGAATTTGCGAGATTTTCTCCTTTTTTACATTATTGTAAATATTGTGTGGGTTTGGACAGTGTCTTGATCACGACAAGCACTTTGAAGATGACGTTGGGCTCTTTTCAGTATTTTCTGACATTCTGCATTCAAACACCTTATTGATTAATCAGAAAAATAGTTGTCAGATTGAAAGAATCATCTAAGAATGATATATAATATGTACAGTATATATCATTGAGACACACAATTTCTACATGCATGTGTGATGCATGAGCGAGTGAGCAAATGTGCGTGTGCCCATCTGAGAGACAGAAAGAAAAGGAATGAGGAGCGGGAGATTCACTCTCTTAATCCTCTTGCTAATCTCCCCCCCCCACAAAACAAATGAAAAGTGTAAAGCCAGCAGAGCCATACTAAAAGGCACGGTACTGTAGATCTTTCAATTGCTTTTTTATCCTCCCCCCCTTCTCTTCATCTCTCCAACCGGATCTCTCTCTTCATATATCTCCTGTTTAATTGTCTTACGCTATCTCGTTCTCATATTTTGCCCCTTTATCTTTCTTATGGCTCCTAATTCTTTGCCACTGAATCATTTCTTTGCCCCCCTTCACAGCTGCTCTCTTTGCTGCCTCTTTCATCCTCATCCTTGTTACCCTTTCTCCATCTCCTCCCTCCATCTCTGGGGTGTTACATAAGTCTTCCTGTCACATTGACTGACTTAATGAGGGAGCGGCGGGGGGGGGGGGGTTGCAACTGTATGCTCCACACTTGTTCTCGCAACTTCCTCTCTTTTCTCTTGTCTCCCTTCCCTAAGTCCATCACATTCTCTTCACATTCATCCTCCCTGTTTGCCTTCTTTCTCTACCCTCTACCACTTCTCTGCTCTCTATGTTCCTGACTGTTGTGTCTTTTGCCAAGATCATCAGTTTCTTTATGATTGTGCTGCTTGGTAGGATTAAGCATTGAGATTTAGGCCAAGGAAGATAGGGCTCAAGCTCAAAGGGGCAGTTCAATATTTGTAGCACTTTTAGGGGAGGGAAGGGATACCTGAAGGTTTATTATTTCATGGATATAAGATGAAAGATAAGATGGACTTGGAAATAGAGTGGGATCTGATCTACACAACAGATGGCAGGGATTACAACAGATTCCCTCTCCGGACCACTTTTGAGTAGATGTGTGATAAACTTTGATTCCAGGATGAAAGATAGTCTTAATGTCTTTTTGAAAAACAGAAATAAAATAAATGCATTTGGGTAGCACGGAATGATGGTGGCCTAGAATACAAATTTCATCGCATGAATGATCTTGACTAATTCATATATACATCACAAATATGTCATCTGATACACAGGTTAAATCTGGACTGATGATATATTCTGCTATGCTTCTCCTCAAACCCGTTTTATTTATTTATTTAGTAACACTATTTCTGGATAAACACCCCTTAAATGAACCTGAAACGTAATGGGGCTATGCACTGGAGTAGAAAAGACAAATAGCAAGACTAAATGAAGCTAATGACACTTTGTGGGAGGCTACAGGGACATACTGTAGCTGGCAGATGCTGTCTTAACCTAGAGGGACACAGCGAGAGAGATCGAGTTTTGTAAGAACAGATGCTAGTGAAAACCTTCAGGGAGTATGATTTACAAATATAGTGTATTCAAATTGAAAAATTGTGTACATTTAAGAATGGAAAGTACATACTTGGGAGGGAAAACAGATGGAACGAAGCACAAAAGATGCACATCTCAGGCTGTAAAGTTTTAAAAGTGTGATAAATAAGGGGCTTCCATACGGTTTTATGACAGAGAAACACACAATGAGTGGAATGTGTTATATTCTCGGGATCCCAATTTAGATTTATAAGATGTGAGAAAAATGCTTTTTTGTTTTTAAATTATTTGATTTGAATTGTTCTGCTCTCTGACCATTAAATAATAAATATACAGAAATATAGAAATATATAGAAATAATAATAAAACAAGACGTGTGTGTAATTTATCCTGGGATGCACTGTGCCAAGTGATCTGAACTCCCACAGATCTATTCCAAAACTTTGCAAAACATTGCAACTTCTGTGCCCTAAGGTCTCATCTTGTGTGCCCTCAATCACTTAGCTGAAAGAAGGAGATCTTCATGGTAGCTAATTCTGTGTTTGAGCTAAATGCTTGGTTTATTTCTCCTCTCGTGTTGAATAGTAGATACTCCCTTAGAGGAGGAAGGGAATAAATGGTTATTGACCTTCCTGATCAGGTAGATATCAGACGCAGTCATAGATGATCCTTGGTGTTACTTAGTCTGTGTGGACACGTGTTTATGTGCATGAATAGCTTTTGTGAGCATTTGTGTCTGCGAGTTGGAAGTTTTGATCACATCTGAAAAGGCTGCTTTGGATGTTGGTACAACTTGCCAAGAATCTGTGCCTGTGCCTCACATTTGTGTGTGTGTGTGTGTGTGTGTGCTCATGTCGATAGTTAGGCTCGTAATGAGTAATTTACAGCCCTTGCCAGGGAAAGATCCAGCTGCACAGTGTTGTATGTGGTGGTGGGCGGTAAGCTGATGACTCCAAATGAGAACTGAGTCAGGCTTGTCAGACAAGTTGAGGAACGAGGCCAATATCAGGGCCTGAGCCAGGGCCATGATAGTAAGCCTCGAGAGTGGGTGGGCAGCTGGCCAGAACCATAACTTAAAACACATTAACATCAACCCGACACATTAAGAGCAAATTATCAGCTGCTCGCTTTCGTCCTGGAATGAAATTGGATTGCTGGGGCCAATAAACACAGCGAGGCAGCTATCATCCTGCTGCAGCACATATAAGTGTTAATTGGAAAACATTTGGTAAAATGGGCCATTTCAACATAGAAAATTAAATTATACAGAATTAAGTGCTGTCAACTTTTGATACCATTTCACACTTAAGATAAAATGTTAATTCAAGTTGTATAAAGTTTAAGTGTCCATCTGTGTCAGTGTCTCAACCAAATCTGGAGAATTGTATTATTTATTTCAAACACTGTTTTCTTCTCATATAAAATGTTGTGCTTATGACTTGTCACTTCTCTGTATGGACAACAGATCTGCAGTTGTTCGGACAACTTTCAGCTGACGTCACCACACAGCACTTTAACAACCCCACTTTTACAATGATGCACTTTTACTGCTGATAGTAATGCATGCCCAATTAGCGTGCCACTTACCCACCATAGCTGCCCCAGGGTCTGGCTAGTGCCGAGTTAATCAGGGTTAATTTGTTAGAAACACAAGGGGATGAATTAATCAAATGGGGTCTTCTTTTATACACAGATCATTAGAAACACATGGGCTACCCACTGGGTACACAACTTTACTGGGTCAGGGCTGGCTTCCCATGAAGATGAACAGAGGGTTTTCTCAGTGCTGGTCACAGTCTATTACTCACAGACCACTGGTCTGCTAAGTTAGAGCTAAGCTGATGCTTTCCAGGCCTCTTCACAGACGGGTGCACCTGCTAAGCTAATGCTAAGCTAACGTTGGTCAGATCCTGTTACTCACGGATGGGCGCACAGCTATGCTAGCAGCTACTAGCCTCACTGCTGCGGGCCAGCAACGTAGCACACTAAGAAGCTTCGGCAGCAGAACTGCTTCATTCTCTTTCTCATCAACATGGACTTTCCTTCTCTCAGCCTTAAGCGTGGATTGACATTTATAGATAACAACGGAGAAGTTACTGAGGCAGTCAAAAGGGTCACTGTGCTAAAACTGAGTATGAGATTACTGATTTGAAGGTATATTATGTGCCCTCTACCCAGAATATTAACAGCAGGCTACTCCTAAAGTGGGCACTGGCAGTAAAAAAGTTAAAATAATAACATAGCTGTTATTTGCATTTTAATTTTGTGTATATGACTTCTGAAAATGTTTGTGATGTGACCCATTTCTGTCATCTTCTATAGAGAGATATTTGCACTGGAGTAGATGGAAGCAATGGAAAGAGGTATTCAATCATTTAAATAAACCTTTTTTATTTTTAAAGTTTAATGTCATACTTCGGATGAGCATGAGATGACACATCAACACCAGAGCCGAATTTCAACGCAATAAATGATTCCAGAAAATAAACCATGAATTATTTAGATAATGACTGAAATTAGTTTTGTTGATAAGTTGCATGTTAATTAAAAATAAGGAAATTAAAAGACAATTTCAGCGCGATTAGAGTTATGCTCATTTCTTGTATTCCTTACTCAACCGACTTTTCTGCTGTGTTTTTATAAACAAAACTGTCTAACCATGTTAACCCTCCCAATGCCTTGAGGGTAAACAATGACCCGTTTATTAGTTTAACAGCAGAGAAAACCTCCTATATTTTAATTCTTTTATTCAGTATGAAATTTGATGACATTTCCTGTCCTGACCAGAGCATTAGGAAAAGTAAATCCTCTGCATCCCTTTTCATATAAAAGCTGTATATCATCAGAGTACAAATAATACAATCTATCTTCATTTTTAAAGAAACAGAGACCATTTTAAACGCCTTCCTCTCATCCTGCCTGGATTACTGCAACAGCCTCTTTACTTGCCTAAACGGAAAATCTATTGATCAACTCCAGACTGCACAGAACCAGGCTTTTAACCAGAACCAAGAGACTTGATCACATTACTCCTGTTTTAGCCACTGGCTCCCAATGCTTTAGAATAGATTTTAAGATGTTACTGATTACTTTAAAGGCTCTTCATGGCTACTCTCCCTGCTATACAGTCAGGGCCCCGAGGTTCTGAAACACTGGTCGGCTGAGTCAGAGATCTCCTTTAAGTCCCTTCCTTAAAACATACTTTTATTTGAGAGCCTTTCCTGATTTGAGTTGAGTTTTAATTTCCTTAGTTTTTTTATATATTTTTTTAATTTTCTTTAAAACATGCTTTTCCCTACACTGTATTGATTTTTAGACACCAAATTGTTTTTCATCTGTTTTATAACACTTTGTAAAGTGGATTTTGAAAAGTGCTCTATACATATAATCATTATGATTATAATAATAAATATTGTCTTTGGGTCTTCTCCTGCATCTCTACAACTCAGACGTTAGCCAATATCTCATTTGTTTCCAGGATGTATGCTAAACTAAGCTAAGCTAACTTGCTGCTGACTCCAGCTTCATATTGAATGGACATGGATATGGATATAAGAATGTTATCAGTCTGTTCATCTAAATAGATTCTCTGCATTAAAGAGTATTAGCATATGTCCCAAAATCTCTAAATTAACTTCCAATGTTGTTATATGCAAGGGGACATTTCAGTATCTGTAATTGTGGTCCATGCATGTAAAAACTGCCATGATACACAATTAAATAGTAGAAAATAAATGCAGAAATGATCTCTTAAGACTTGACCAGTAGGTTTACCAGTGTAACACTGGAGGCCTTTTGGTAATTTGATCATCACTTCTCAGTCCACAGGAGAAATGCCGATAGTAGATGTTGACATTTTATACTGTGGCTACAGGCAATAATGTCAACCAGGATCTTACCTTTTCTTTGCAATTTCAGTGAGTCAGGCAATACCAATCAATCACAGAAAAGAAACACAATCCATCTAAGAAAATAACGCTTGATTCTGTTTCACACCCTTAACTAATCCCCCAGGGCAGAAGCCTTTAACCTCTGGGACCCTGCCTCTTCATCTCATCCCAGTGAATCCTGACGGTGCCTCATCCATCAGCAACAAGAAGCCATGAAGCTTGCACGAAACTAGATACTTATCGCAATCTAATCTCTTGTCTACTCTAAACACTACACATGCTTATACACATACACATATAAAACAGACAACTACAAACATACTTACAAGGATACACACATGCATGTAGCACGAAACATAAAGCCTTACGCATGCCTGAACTCACAAATCGTTAACAAGCATGTATAACAACTTCTCTGCCTTCTTATGTTGTTGCCAAAGTCAAGTCTTGAGCAGATTTATTTACACGGCCCAAAATCACTCATCACAAATTTGCCTCAAAATGCATTGCAATCTGTACAGCATACCAAACCATGTAATTTATCTTTAGCAAGTATGGCATCTTTTGAAAATATATCAAATGCATCAAATATGAAGAAAATATGTGTATAGCTTTGCGTGCAGGTGCAAGGCTTATTACAGGGTACCTTGCACATTTCAACTGGCCCTAAATAAAACTTGAGCTAAAACTAATTAACGCAGAGGTTTGGGTTTTTGTTTTGGAAATGATAAATCAACTGATATAATGTGAAAAGTCAAACCCAAACTGAAAACAAAATTAAAAACTAGGCTCATTAAATTTACAAAAAACAAACCTGCCACGTGTTCTGGTAGAACATGTTGCTTTTTTATAGAAACCTACACCTTTGAACTCAGAACCTGAGTGAAAGCTGAATGAAATATCTGCAGGTAATCAAAGAAGGCTCCTGTCTAAGCATTTGGTGTTCAGTGCATCGCTCAAGGGCTCCTAAAGTAAGCAAAAATAGCGATGCTGTCACTGTGGGAGATTGACCCAACCACCTTTTAGATTCCAGTCAACCTCAAGGCCATGGGAGTGCTGGCAATATGGTTGAATGTTGACAGGTCAATCAGTCACCACATGAGCAAGTTCTCTTTCCAATATTATACTCAGGCCTAAAATGTCATGTGTGAAAATGTCATATTTTCAGTAGCTGAGAAAAACTGTTCTTTTAATGATGTGTTTTTTCAAGCTTTGTGGAAAGATGCACAGCTTTTGTGATGGTTAGCAAACTGAGGCTAAGGAGTTTCACATTACCAAGAGCCTCCCTAGGCAGAATCCTAAACCACTCTTGCTCGGATTCAAAATGTACAGACTGCTTACTAAAGCACTGGGTTGCCGCTCAGCATTGCCTCCTTACAGCAGCCTCTGAAAAAGGAGCAGTTTCCTTGTGTTCTGTTGAGCGCACGCACACACACACACACACAAACACACACACACACACACACACACACACACACACACACACACACACACACACACACACACACACACACACACACACACACACACAGACACACACACACACAGACACACACACACACACACACACACACACACACACACACACAAGTGCGTCTCACTATCTTTGTGGGGCCCGTCATTGACATAATGCATTCCCTAGCCCCTTACCCTAACCATCACAACTAAATGCCTAACCTTAACCCTTACCCTCACCCTCACCCTAACCATAACCTAATTCTAACCCTAACCCTAACCCTAAAACCAAGTCTTAACCCTCAAACAGCCCTTTAACCATGTGGGGTCCAGCATTTTGGCCCCACAAAACTCTCCGGACCCCACAAGTATACTGTATTCCCGGTTTTTGGACCCCACGAATGTAGTTAAACAAGAACACACACACACACACACACACACACACACACACACACACACACACACACACACACACACACACACACACACACACACACACACACACGCAAGGGGAAGAACGACAGCTTGTTGATGTTGGGGCAAGCGAGGGTCAGCAGAAATAACCCTGTTGCATTGTTTCCTGTAACCCTGAATGACACGTGGATATATGTAGTTTCTCACACAGGGCATCTCCCTGCGTACGTGGGGCAGTGCAGCAGTGGCCCAGTTTGCGATGGGATCAGGGCATTACTCTTAATCCACCAGATAGATGTTATATGCATGCACGCATACACAAATACACAATGAGACACAAAAATGGGGCGAGAGAGAGGCGGAGAGAAAGAGGGAGTAAAAGAGGAATTTTAAAAAGACATGCTTTCACAAGCAAAGCTCAGTGCACTGCGTGTATTGCTACACTAATGCTTGTGTGCAGAATGCACATATGGTGCAGTGTCATGCAAGGTTTCCAACTATGCACATGGGATATTCTTCCATCTGATTGCATCTTAATACCCTCAGTCCATTAGTGTGCACTGGATTTGGGTGTAACTTGTGCAGCAAACGTGTGTTGATGGTGTCAAAGTTTAATACAAAATGATGCCTCTGTCCAGACATAGAGGAAACTAAAATGTTGCCTCTATTTTGTAAAACCCAATTCATTTGGCACTAAGTTTGAGTGAAGATAAGCACCACTGAAAGCAATTTTTCAGAGTGCATTTAACATTTGAAAACATGTACATCAAGACACGCGACGAGCAACAAAGATGACTGTGTGAAGAAGCCTCTATTTACATTTTTAACATTCAAATCTCTGAGCACCCACTGTTGATATTAAAAGAGGCATAGTACATTATGTACAATGAGATAAAAAGAGAAATGAACACCCCCCTCAAGCTTTCTGTCCCTCCTTTCTCCCCAGATCATATGGATGTGAAGAGAAGAGGCAGGGAGCGAGCAGGATAAGAGCAATAAGAGAAAGTCACAGCGAATGAGACGAGGGCACAGGAAAAAGAAAAATATAGACAGAGGAGACAAAGGACGTATCCTTTCCACTCTCTGTGTGTCTGTGCTGCTCCCCTAACCGCCACAGTGGAAGTCTGGGAGCATCATCGTTTTGATGGATGACTGGGCCTTTACTAGCCGACCCTGGAACTTACACAGGGGACAAGAGGGCAGGAGGCTGAAAGGAAAACAAGAGTTGTTTGTGGATGTGTGTGCTTTACTGGGCTCTGTGTGACTGTGTACTTTCAAAACATTGCAGGACTGGGATGGCTGACTCAAGCCTTTACTTGTGTGTTGGTGGCGATGATATATGTTCAGCATCGCATAACCACAAGCTTGGAGCTACGCTGAAAAAAAACCCCAGACTGAAAATGCTGCATGTTTTATCTGACAAATTGGCAGAGAAGTCATGCTGGCCAAGACTTTCTCTTTCACAGGTAGACACCCATACTAAGTTAACATGCACACTAGTAAGTATACTAGAAGATGTTTCAAAAAAGCCACAGATGATCAGAAAACGTGATAGCGTTGGAATCACATATAAAGGAGGTGGTTCTACTGGGGTAAATGTAATGTGTGATTACTTGAATGCTTTTAATGGTTTTGGAATGGAAAGACATTTGTTTTATTTTATTTTTTCTGTACTGTCATAAAGTCATTTTTAAATTCAATTCATACCTAGGGAGATGAATTACCAGGTGACTCGTAATGTCTGTGTGCCATGTAATATTCCAAATATGATTAAAAAGACAATCAATTAATCAATTGAAAGATAATGTAACTATTTTGATAATCTATTAATTGTTATTTATTAATAATTGTAAAGGCTCTGGGAAATGATGATGGACATGTTTCATGTTTTTCTGTTTATAGACCCAACAAATAATAGAGAAAATAATCAACAGATTAATCAATAATAAAAATAATCAATTGCGGCATTAATTAAAACCAGCATACAACTCATGATAAGAATATTAATGTTCATGTTGCTGAGAAATACATTGGACTAGCCACAATCAGGAATGAGCCGCACACACACACACACACACACACACACACACACACACACACACACACACACACACACACACACACACACACACACACACACAAAGTATGAACACAATTGCACAAGCAGTGGAAAAAATTATCTGATTTGCCATATGTGGTCTGACTATCCATGCCAAGTAATACTGGGATGGACGAAAACAGCTGGCCTCATATCAAACCTACCCAGCACACATTCACACACACACACACACACACACACACACACACACACACACACACACACACACACACACACACACACACACACACACACACACACACACACACACACACACACACACACACACACATATACAGTAGGGATGTGATGTGGGGTGGTTTGTAAAAGAAAATCAGGCCATTCCAACCCTGCATGTGTTCGTGTACACGTGCATTCAAAAGATATGTACTGAAAATATAATTTCAACTGTTTCTCTCTATATATGTGAGTAAGTGTGTGTAAGAACAGGAGTATATGGGTCTGAGTGTGAAAGGACTCACAGTCGGCATCAGCGAGGAAAAGGAAGCTGAGGAGGAGCAGGCCTGGACTGGCAGAGTGCATCATGGGATATGTTGACACATGCATGCTGTATCCACCGTGAGCTCACTGCCTCACTGTATGACAGGACGATAGAAACAGGCCCTCACAACCTGGAGAGAGAAAGAATGGATGTAAAAAAGAAATGCATTAGACTTTCAGAGAGTTTCAGATATTATATAGTCTGCGCGCGCGTACACACACACACACACACACACACACACACACACACACACACACACACACACACACACACACACACACACACACACTTCAGACTTGAAGTGTGAAAGTTGGCTCTAGGCCTTACACTCCAGTTATGCAGCTGCCTCTACTCTTCTTGCTTCATTAGGACCATCCACTCATTGCCAGAGGTGTGTTTTGGTTGGTGTGTGTGTGTGTGTGTGTGAGTGTGTGTGTGCATGTGAGAGAGTTCACAAAGTAGCTGATGAATTTCAATTTATAGCAAACATTTAGCATTAAAACATCAGTCAGCTTCTAAAGTTCATTTTTTATCTCCCAAGTAAGCACATTTTTTTCTGCTCTAGTTTTTACCCATTGCACAAAAAAGCAGGCTTCAATATCGGATTTCTTCCAATGTACGTCAACTCTGCTTGATTTCATATTGATGAAAATGAATGAATGGCTTTAACATGAAGGGATGGAATGATGGAGTGAGGGATTGATGGGGAGATTAAAGTGGGAGGAGACTGATCTGCTGGCTACGTTGCACACAGTGTTGGGTCAACATACAGATCAGTATCTCTATCCTTTCATCCTTACGTCAGTCCTTTCCTTAGACTCCCTCTGTCTCCTTTTTTCTTTCGCACACTTGTTACTTTCACTTTTTTGCAGTGTCCTTTCTTATTCATCTTGTCTTTTACTATTTACTATTACTGTCCCCCAAACATTTTTCCTTCTCCTTCCCATCAGTCAGATTTTCACTCCATCTCTGTCCCTCTGTCTGTCTCTCCGCCATCTGCAGCGCCTGGTGTGAGAGTCTAGCATTAGAAGAAATTTCCCAACTCAAATCACATGGCACAATGAGACATGGCAGACCACTGCTGCTGTCCAGAAACTAACAGTGTTACAGAGACGCTGAAAGTGAGCAGAGGCAAAAGAGGCAAGGCAGCTTTACTTGCATAGCACATTTCAGCAACAAGGCAATTCAAAGTGCTTTACATAAAACATTAAAGAGCAGTTAAAAACAAAAACATATGTTAAAGAGAATATAAAAACAGCTACAAACAGAGAGAGAGACGATGCCTTTGTAGAGCATGCATTTTTGCAATAATGAATGTGCGGACTTGCACTGTATGTGCCTAAGGACTAGCTCATGGACACTGTATGGTGATGCCTCTGTATGTGCATGCATGTGTATAGTACCGCTTATTGCATGCACCGGTGCTGAATTGCTTTTACAGTATATAAGCGTGTGTCTGTGTCTGTTTGTGTGTATGTGCATGTGCAGCTGTGTGTTCCTGTTGGTGCATGTGTTTGTGGGCTTTCCTAAACTGGACAGAGTCATCAGCAGCGGTAGCAGCAGTCTTAATCCCCTCCACTTCTGAACAAGCCATCTGATTAAAAAAAGACAACGGGGGCAGGGGTAGAATAACGCTGGAACCCAGAGCTCTTGGCATCCCTGCAGCCAAAGCAGCAAAGAGCTAAACACACACTGGATTTTCCACTTGGTTTGGTCTGAAACAATTGCTTTGAGATAACCTAGATCTCTCGCTGCACAAATTAAGTCCTCTGCACTAAATCACAATGTACAATACTACAGTAGATATGATGATATAACTCTATACCATATGAAAAGGCATATTATTCAAGTACCTTGTGCGTGTACCCACAACCCAGGAAAAGTACAATTTTATATTTTATTTAGTTTGGGATATTATGTCTACCATTCATTTTAATTTAACGTTCAGAAAGTATTACTCTTACTTTAGTAGCATTTTACAAGTTATTCTTTGTTAACTGGTGTTTTAAACCAATATATTTCCATTTTAGAAAACAATTACTACCACTACCACAGCTTCTAAATACTGTACTGTATATTTTACTGTAATCTTAATACTAACGCATGCTGGCAATAGACGTTGTTCTCAACAGTGCATTCATGTGCATATTTGTCTATTTAAGCCACATTTTTGCTTTTTTTTATTAAGACGTTGATCAAGACGTTAAAAAAGGGAATGTGTCTTGGTGTGTGTCTGTATGTGTGGCCACTAATCACTTTGGCTGATTCAATGTCACTGGAAAAGCCTGCATTATTTAGTATCTCACTTCACAGCATGTCACGTTAATTAAAGAGCTAAGATAACGGGGAGCGAGAGGCAGATGAAAAGAGAGAAAGAGAGAGAGAGAGAGAGAAAGAGAGAGAGATGAGAAAAAGGTGTGTGGAGGGGGAGAAATCAAGTAGAGTGGTAAACAGAGCTACGAAACAGAGAAGAAAAGAGACACGGGATGGAAAGAAGACAAAAAGGAAATAACCTGAGGAGACACACACGCGCACACGCGCACACACACACACACACACACACACACACACACACACACACACACACACACACACACACACACACACACACACACACACACACACAGCCAGGTACCAGATTGGGATCTGGGTGGCTGTTGTTGCTAGTATTACCGAGGGCCTAACGGGAAGCCTCCCTTGGTGCCTGAGCCTCTGTTGCTGCTGTGGATCACAGACAGCTTTAAGCCATTCACTTACATTAGTCCCTATCACACAATTATACACCGTCTGTCTGGCAGGGCCTGCAGCGATCAGTCACACTTATCTCTGGGATAGCTTCTGACAGAACAAAGACTGACTCAAAGAGTGACAGACTGGCTTATGTTTTTTCACAGGACACACAGTAGGACACATGAAGAGGGAGAAGAACATGAGGAAAGGGAAGAGAGAACAGAGGAAGAGGACTTTAGAGAGACAAGAAAGTTGGAATGTTAGATTTAAAGACACTTTTGTAACCGACAATGTAATGTGTTACCCAAATATTTCAAAATGTCATATGTCACTCTTAATGGGTTGAGACAGTGTAATAACACGCATGCTTTAATAAACAAAATGGGTTTAAATATAGCCATAATGCTTAAAACCACCGTCATTAACAGATAACAAAAAAAGCAATATTAATCACAAGTTGTTATTGCATTAACTGGCTGTTTATTGGATTAACATCTTTTATTTATTTTTGTCCATTTTTATTAAGTCATTACATTATCTGGTAGTTATTACATTATCAGCTGCTACAGAGCTTAAAGGAGAATGCCGGTCGATTTCAACACGTAGCTCTGTTGTTTGTAAATTTTGAGTGCTGTCAGTAGCAAGAAAAACGAAAACAATCGGTGCTGCCTACACCGTGTTATCCCCATTAGAGTTAGCACCCAAGGCATAAAAGTTGTGTTAATCCATACCTCACCAAAAAACAGGAACTAAACAGAGGTATGAATTAACACAACTTTTATGCCTTTCTGTCACATCTACTGCAGTCAGATTCACTGTGTTCCCTCGGAAGGAATCACTGCACATTGGTAGGCACTTGTAATGACATTTCGAACATGTTTAGAGGCTAAAAACACGTTTAAAACCTGCCCTGTTTAAGCCTGTTGGGTGCTAAACTCTAGTAGGGGGATAACACGGTGTAGGCAGCACCGATTGTTTTTGTTTTTCTTGCTACTGACAAACAACAGAGCTACGTGTTGAAATCAACCGGAGTTCTCCTTTAAGAGACAAAAATCTTTATTTCGAGATGGATCGGAAAAGTTGTGAGGTGGGGAAACAGCAGTAAAAGAGAGAATGCGATCCAAAAATGGAATGAAAAGAGAAATAACGTGTGGGTGGATGATAGAGAGAGAGAAAGCGTAGGGTAGACTACAAAGCAAAGGCGTAGTACAGCTGGAAGGGACGTTAAGAAAGATAGAGACAAAGACAAAAGACAGATCCTAAAAAGCATAGCTTAAGGCAGACCGTGTGCCATGGAAAAAGAACACTGTGTATCCTAATTTGATTTGATATTCCCAAAGCTGAGCCACCAAATGCAATTAGACATGCTAATTAACTTATTCTATGTGCCCTGTTGAAACAGTGGCAGACTGACAGAAATGTCAGTGGAGAGACAATTTGTATTTGTTGCATCATAGCGCTGCACGGCAAACAAGATAAGCTGAGGGGAAAAAGCAAAGTCGAGTCCCTCTCCTTTACCATTAAGGATGGTGGTAAGCTCAAGTCAAAATGTTTGGGCTGGTGTGGTGGCTGTCAATCAAACTGACAGCACTCAATCTGGACTCTGACCCGTTTTTTTTTGTTTACCCCTTGGGTCCACAACTGTATTGCCATGTCCCATTTTCTTTTTGATTTTTAAAGATTATTTTTTGGGCTTTTTCAAAATTGTATTAGATAGCGATAGATTAACAGGAAAGGGGGGAGAGAGAGAGAGAGAGAGAGAGAGAGGGATGACGCACAGACAAGGGCTGCAGGTCAGATTAAAACCCCGGCTGTGCAAAGGACTCAGCCTATGGGGCCACACTCTACCCTGTGAGCTGGAATGTCCCATTTTCAGGAGTGTTGTCTGCTGTCTGTGTCTTTTGTAACTGTCTTATAAGACAGTCCTGAAACTGTTTTACAGATACGAACAACTTGTTTCTTAAATTCTTCTGATCTCAGCCTTTTCTCTGTCTCAATTTAGACAGTTTCGACTAAAACACTTATTTGAGCAACCAAAGAGGTTGAAGATGCCCCGTGTTACTCACAGAACAATCTGCACACACTCACAGCAGATATATACTGTACTAAGCAGTATGGAAATAAGATTTGAAATATAAAACAGTCTCTCTCATAGCACAACAAACAAAACATAGCGGGAAATGGCTAGAAGGGAGACTGTTTGGACGTGTGTGTACACACACACACACACACACACACACACACACACACACACACACACACACACACACACACACACACACACACACACACACACACACACACACACGTTGATTACCAGTGATTTGTCGTCTCCCCCGCCGCACACAGACTCTAGAAAGAACCCCTGATGTATGTTTTCAAGAGAAACGATGTTGAAATGTCTGTAGGGATAGCCGCTGATGACATCATGCTGTGACAGAGATTTTAATTGCGCCTGTATAGGGTGACTCACCTACTTTTAGCACCCAAGAGCAACCAGTGTATCTAGGTACTATACTCTAAGTGTGTGTGTGTGGACAGAAAGAATGCTCCAGCAAACCATCTCTTTAATATTCATAAAAGTGAGTCAGATGCTGGCATTGTGTGGGTGGAGAGGCACATACATCAGCTGTATTTTCTACAGATTCATATGCATATCTGTTCATGTACAACAGTGTTTCATTCAGTAATAAATAGGCCTGTCAATGCTGGCTTTGTATCTCTAATGGCATTTAAATTATCTGTGCATGACAAACAAACATCTCTGCACAGAGAAGGCTGTTATGGGTTAACCAGACTGTAGGTCGCAGAGGCTTGCAGAGGAGCTGACATGCACTGCTCAGAACATGAACATCACTGGTGCACATTCGCCTACATGCAGACCAGAGAAGACTGTTTCAACCTTTAAGGTTAAGGAGCCAAAATGACTGTACTTGATTAAGGTTAGGGAAAGAACTGGCTCATGGCTCAATGTTAGAAATATTAATATGACAACTAGCTTGAAGAAGGACATAAAATTTTGCAGCTTATGCTTTAGGCAAAGACTTTCTCCTCAATCTTACTTTTAACTATATCCAGCGGTAGCTCAGTCCTTAGGGACTTGGTTTGGAAACTGGAGGGTCGCCGGTTCAAGACTGTGGACTGGTAGCTGGAGAGGTGCCAGTTCACCTCCTGGGCAACTGCTCCGGGGCGCCTTTCATGGGCCGCCCCCTCACTCTGACATCTCTCCATTAATGTATGTATGTTTGTGTGTGTATTTCAGGCCTGTGTGTACAACAGTGTAAACATGTAATTTCATATACAGTATAAACAGATCAATACAGTATCTCTTCTTCATCAGAGCTGTAGACTTGACACTTTGACTCGAGCTGGACTAAGGACTTATGACTTGGCCTAAAATACTGAAAATAGCTCAGATCAATGCCACACTATGCCCTGTAGTTTGGACAGCATTAGTTGAAAAAAACTGGATACATGCAAAGATGGAGTTTATATGAAAGGACACCGTAGGAGAATGGGTTAATACATCATTTGCTGGATAAGAGTGATCCCTTAACTTCACTTATATAGCTGTGAGAACAAATGACCAAAGAGTAGTTTTCACTGGGAGATGGAGTCCCAAAAACTCTGAGTAGTCATCTGAGTCGGGCTTTCAGGACACTGGCAGAAACAAGAAATCAATAAGACAAATGGAGACGAGAGGAAGGGAAAATGTGATTGATTGAGATGAGGATTCAGGCTGTCTGTCTGTATTCAACTTATCACTTCCACTGGTATCCCAAACACTCTGTCCTCCCTCCCTCCTTCATTTATTCCTTCCTTCAGCCTGAATCCCACCCTCCCCCTTTTCTTCTTCTTCTTTTCTCCAACCAATTCCTCTCACTTTCTATTTCACTGTCTTTCTTCCTTTCATCCAAGGCCCAAACAAACTCATATTTCTCTTTTGTACTTGTGGTCTCACCTATATCCCGTTACTCTCTTATATAAAAGGAACTGGAATGTCAATAAAATACCCTATTTTGGGGAGTTATTACATTCCCTTGTATCCAAAATTCCACAAATTCTTTATACCATAGCCAAGGTCAAGTCAATTTAGATTGTGAGTCCAGCCTCCATTTCCATCCAGAATACATTATTCATTTTGATTTCAAAGTTCATTTTGCAGACATTACTCTCTTTCTCTCGATTGTATTTCCTTGGTGTTTGAATAAAACCTTTTCAGTTAGTCCTTCCAAAAAGAAGCCATGTCCTTTTCAGCAGCTAGTCGCATTAAAGCGGCCTGGTCCCAACACATGAATGATCAAAATCCACATTGTTAAGACACTGGCTGCGTTTACATGCAGCCAATAACCCGCTCAAAACCGGAATATTAGCAATAACCCGGTCGCGCACGGCCATGTAAACACCGGCAAAAACCCGAATATGCTCATATTCCGGTTTTTAAAAACCTGAATATGACCCCTGGGTTACCCCTTTTCTAACCCGAATATTTGGTCATGTAAACGCGTATCGGCATATCCCCATCAAAAGGAACATTGATTTGTGTTCTGCGCATGTTCTATTCGCAAGGAATCTTGGACTTTTGAGTAGAGGAACTTCTTGTATGTGCCGTCTGCCGTCATACAAAAACCTGCGTGCAGTATACCGGAAGTAAACAAAAAATAAGGTAAACAAGGCGAGACGCAGACAGCACCACACTTTTGGAGCGAGGAGGAAACCAATTTCTTTATTAGTGTGGTGAAAACCATGAATATAATGTCTTTTGTTGATGTTGTGTTTGTTGAAATGACGCATATTGCATATTAAGGTTGTCCGTACGTCCAGACGCTAACCGTGCGTTGCCGTTTACATCGGGATATTGCCAATTGATTACAAACTCCATGTATACAGGAATAACTCTCTCTGCTCATGCATGTAAACGGGTTATTCCAAATGTTTCAGAAACCCGAATAGCGACCTTAACCCGACCATAACCCGAATATTGGCTGCATGTAAACGTAGTGACTGTTGAATAATGGGCAGACCTTGACAACGGAGGGATTTGTGAGCCTGCCTTGATGAATGATGTTCAAAAGACATTTATATATCACGGTAAACATTGTTATTGTTGAAGCGGACAACCCAAAGACAACACGTTTGCATCAATTTATTTCAGCAGCTGTGAAGCTGATAAATACTCTGTTTATTTTCTTGGCCTCAGCAGACACAAGCACCATAACACATCCCACCAGCTCCACTGACTGCTCATGGACTGTTGCCTTGAGGCAGGCAATTTGATCGCATCAATAGCCGTCAGAGCGGAGAGCCGCGGTGCCTACGCGCTCTGATTATCAGTTACACAATAAGTACAAATCCCTCCCACTACTACTTTCCACCTGTCACCATTCTTTTCACCTCTCTGATGTTCTCTGACAGAGCAACTGAAAGTGTTCAAAAACACTTGGACCTGTTTAATGTCTCTATTAACAAGCAGGATTTCATCAGTATTTAGCCAGTGGGTGGTTCCAGTTTTCCCATTCTGATGATAAAGTGTCCCAGAAAACAGAGCTGAAGTGCAGCCTGAAGAAAAGTGAAAACTATGCACTAAGCAAAGTGCTGAATGTGGCCAATCGAAGGGTTAAGCCAGCTGTGACTAACAGGCCCACGCTGGGGCTCTATTGGACCATCTCTGGCAGCCATCCATATTGAGAGAGCAAGAGAGAGAGAGGTAGACAGACAGGAGCGGAGTGAAGTTGAGTGGATTAGCAAGAGGTGGGGGGATGACAACATGTAATTACCTATTTACCCAGCCTTTAGTGGAAAACCTCATTGAAGGCTAATTGAGCGGTGCATTAGTGAGAGGGTTGTAAAGATAGCAGCAGGACTGCAGAGGAAGGGACGGAGGGAGGATGTGAGAGATGAGATATGAGCACAAGCTGAGTGGCAAGAAGGTTAAGAGAGGGAGGTGGAAGCTGAATGGTACAGTGAGAAAGAGGGGGTGAGAGAGGAAGGAGAAAGTAAAGTAATGTGGTCAAATGTGTAGTGATTTGTCTGTCACTGTAACTGGAGCTCTAGTGTTATCTACCGGTATTTCAAGTAGCAAAGTAGCAATAATACAATAAAAAAATGCTCAAACACAAGTCACGTAAAGTTTTACTAAAAAGCACATAAGCATCAACAGCAACTTACTGTATAAGTACATCATATTTTATGAACTTATTTAATGATTTGCATGTAAAATCTGACTCTGCAAATTACTAATTCATAAAATGGAAATATTTGAATTAAAAATACCAGTTCATAAAAAGTGCACATATGTACAGTACCTAAATACTTATTCCATACTAGACTGATATTGTCGTGCACGTACACTTGTGTGTGTATTTTTGTTTCTCATTGTGGCCATGATACACGCTGCCAGTGGCATACAGTATAGAGCCTTTAGTGCTGGGGAGAAAGTGGCACATCGGAGGCAGTCATCTCTGTAATATGTTTTAGAACACGGATGGATGAAGAGAAGGATAGATCTATGGGTGGATGAGCCTGCAGTATGGTTAAGGTGTGACTGCTGTGGCCCCGTAACATGCTACACACACACACACACACACACACACACACACACACACACACACACACACACACACACACACACACACACACACACACACACACACACACACACACACACACACACACACACAGGCTGGGTGACCTCCACAAGCAGGTGGAATAGAGCAGTAATAATTTACAGGCCTTGAGCGGCTCTCATGTCAAATAAAATATGGATTTCCTCCAGACCAGGAGCGGGCTCAACTACAATAAGTTACTGGACCTTTTATCCACACAGTGCTCCAGTTATAACCCATCTCCCACTTCCTCTTCTATTACTACACTATATAGACTGAGAGTTAAATAGGTGGTGGTTCTTTTGGTGTGGAATAGGCAGTGCAGCCTCTATACCTTCCACTTGTGGCCCTGCTAAAAGTGCATTTACCTGAGCTCTTCAGCAAGAAGCAAGCATGCACCCATTCACATAAACAGCCAAACACACATCCAATGCCCCACAATGACTGAGTGAACCTCCTGTTTTTTTTTTGTCAGAGGAGGAGGAGAACGGGGAGGAACCACCAGCAGTTCATGAACCCTGCTTCATGCATTCATTGAATTCCACGGTGCACCACAAGTCAAGAAATCGCCTTCCTATTGTGAAAGAAAAACATGTTCCTCTCCAATGACTTATGCCAGATAAAGAAGAGCTCTGTGTGAATGTATAAGATTCCACACTTTCTCCACGCCTCCCTCAAGGTGATTTCATGTGGAGTGGACAAATTAAAGGCAGCCACATCTCTCCTTTTCATCTTTCTCAGATACAAGCTGAGGGAGAGAAAACCCTAAGTAAGACTTAAACCTATTGATATCTACAAAAGAAAGATTCGTAGAGTAAAAGAAATGGAGAAAGAATGACTTTGACAAGTCAACTAAACCATAAAGAATAACAATAACATCACCTTGAAGGTCAGGAGTGTGTAGGAGGGGGGGGGGGGGGGGCAGTGGACAATTGAGTCCAAAAATTGATCAATGTTCTCCAATGTCATGTTCACAACGGCTGAGAGAGAAGGATGGGGTTACAGAACCCTTTTCCTCAGATTGATTTTGTCCAGCAGAGGAGTGGGAGTACATGAGAGTGACTCAAAATAACATGCAGGGAAATGCGAAGACGTGAACGCTGTACATGGATTTTTGAATGACTGTGATGTTTCTTGCAGTGCATGGCAACACACTGCATAATCCTTGCCAACTCTATAATGAACCATAACTATTATAATTAGAAAGGAAACATGTGCCTGAACTAGAATGTTACTGCCAATTTAAGGCTGGGAAGAAGTCTGCTCAGAAGTACAGCTAAATGCTTGTTTCTCCTTAACTAGATCTACAGCATACGGACAGAGAAAGATATGCTAAAAGTATACATGCAAGGATCACAAAATAATTAGCATTGAGCTGTGATACAGACTTTGTAACATACAGTGACATAAATGTCACACATTTCTCTGGCTTTTACTGCGCAATGTTCACATATATCCATATGCTACAGTAGGCTACAGTGTTCCCAAACACTGGGGGGGGGGGGGGGGGGGGGGGGGTGCGGGGGGGGGTACTCTGTTGAAGTTTAAAAGTTTAAAACTATTAGGTCTGCTCAGAGCCACTCTGGGTCTGCCATAACCAATCACTAACGTTTGGTCGTGATGTCGGCTTAGCATGGCTAGCGTTTGCCTTAGCTTATCTTCACCACTAACGGAGCGAGCTGGGAAATCAAACTTTTCCCGAACCCCGTAGGGAGGAGGGCCACAACATCATGGCCACCAACAAAACTCAGCAAAGATTGTTCTTGCTCGGGCTTTAACTTCTGGATATTCGGCAGTGTTGCCACAACGGACCAAATGGCTTAGCTCGCATCTTTCTCCGCCGCCATTACGGAACTATAACTCAAATTAGCGCACAACCTTAACGTCATCGTTCTCAGACACTCCCTCTGTTCGCTGAATGGACCAGTAAAAATTTGACTGGAGAAAACCCGTGAATATACCGCAAACCCAGACGGAGTACTGAAGGAAAATGAAAATTGAGCAAAAGTACGTAGGAGGGCGGAGCCAGGCTAGGGATATAGACCAGAAAGGGGGAAATCCCACGCATCCCACCCGGCAAATCGCACCCTGGTCTGACAACTGGAGAGAAGGGGGAGATAAAAGAGACAGAAGAAAAGAGAAGTTTTTATATTAAGTTAAAAAGTGAGACAGGAGAGAGAGAGAGAGAGAGAGCAAAACCCACATCCAGGTCTGGCTGAGTAATTAAGACTGGGGACAATAAATATGTAATGGGGGCTTTTTTCACCAAGTGCGGCTGCCTCTCCTTCTTGGAGATGGGACCGCAGGGAGACAGGCCCAGGAAGAACGACTAAGTACACTGGCCATTAAAAATGGATGCAAGGAACAGCGGCCGTGACTGGCCCCATCGACAAACCACCCTGAATGTTGTGATGGGAGTTGCCGTGGTTACAGGGCTCCCAAATGGTCCTTGGTTGTCAGGGTGAATCAAATCAGACATCCGAGCACCAGAGCCAGTGCCTCCACCCTTCCTAGGCTTGCTGCCGCTGGGGGCACCCAACTGATGATGTCATTGAGGAAGGAAGTTTGGACATACAGTGAGTGGGGGGGGGGGGGGGGGGGGGGGTTAAGACAGGCTAGCAGAAGAGATGGAGAGACTGTCATGATTTCCCAAACAGCCCACTAAAAGGTTCTTGTAGCCACTATCAGAGATTCATCTGGATTCAGCAAGGTATACTGTAAAAGCAGTGTGAAATCTGTGTGACTACTGTAGCGTTAAACAGCGTTAAAAAGAATCTCATTGCTTATTGACTTCAAAAACATGACTTGTGTCCTTGGTTGATCTATCAGTGATGTAGTATGTTACTGCAAATTTGTTGAGAGACTATTCAGAGAAAGTGAAATAGAAAGGAAGGGTATTTCTTAGAGAGGGAGAGAGAGAGAGAGAGAGAGAGAGAGAGAGAGAGAGAGAGAGAGAGAGAGAGAGCAGTGGTAAAATAAGTACTTGGGGCCTTTACATAAAGCAATAGGAAATTTCCTTATTCGTTTTCTGGTGGAGAGGTAGATGAAAGGATTGATACCACTCACATTCAATGTAAGGCTACAGCCAGCAGCAGCCAGTTGTACAATTTACAGCATTTCCCTCTGAAATGTAGTGAAGTATAAAGTAACATAAACTAGAAACACAGTACTCAAGTACAAGAACCTTAAAATTGTACTTAAGTACAGTACTTGAGTAAATGTGCTTGATGAGATAATTTAATAAAGATGAGGCTAAAGATGAAGTGACGTGAACTTGCAAGAACCAGAGATGCAGAACAGTGTATAATGTGGGATGCCGTACATGCATACAGTATGTACCATATGTGCATGTGTTTTCCTCTTTTCAGTCTGTAGGCCTCAGAGGAGCGAAACCCTGTATGGTGCTGTATACGTTATAATAGCTAGCGACAGCAATGCGGAGCTTGTCTTACAGTAGAAGGGACGGGGCCATGGAGAGAATACTGAGTAGGAGGAGGAGGAGGAGGAGGAGGAGGAGGAGGAGGAGGAGAGGGGGTACCGTGGCCATGGGGAGCTTTCTCTCACACACACAGACTCTGATATGTGACATGCAGTGCACACCAAGATGCAGTAGACCCATGTTCTTAGTTGGCCATAACCCTACTTCTAGGATGATGAGGACTGACATAAATGTTGCAATGGTACCTTGGCAGCTTCATGTTTGAAAAATGGACAACACACACACACACACACACACACACACACACACACACACACACACACACACACACACACACACACACACACACACACACACGAACATGGCAGACTGAACGAAAGATGAATGTGGAGAGGCCGCTGTCTATCATAGCGTGTCCTCGTTTCTATGTGTCACTGATGCTCCTAATGACGTCATTGATCATGACACTGCGCCATTGGAGGGGATTTAGGAGTCAGGGGTCAGGGAGAAAGCCTATAGGCTGAATGAGACCAGCACTAAAACACCACACATGTACTGTAAATACTCTACAGTATAAACGATTACCACAGAAGGCCAACAGCTTTATTGCTTTGACTGCTTAAGCTGTGCATCACTTGTGGAATTGATTTCAGGGTTCGCTTAAGAATAAGGGGCCGTATTGAAGTTGCCTCCAATAATGTGCCGAATCTGACGATATAATATGATACTCTCACTTTTAGTGCCAGTGCTTGTTTTTTCATGGTTAGCGATGAGGGAACACTTTATAACATGCAGCAGCTGTATCCAGATATTTTAGAATGCTGTACCTCGAGGCAGGGAGTCAGCTGTTTGATGTGCTGCTCATGGTCATACTGTATAGGCTCAACATATAAATGTCTGCAGAACTGTTTCTAAAGCAACAAAAAATGCTGACTGAAATATACTTCAATGTAAACAATGTGAAGCCTTTTACAAGCCTGACCATCATATCACTGTAGAGGTGCAACGATGAATCGATTAGTTGTCAACTAATCGCCAACTATTTGGATAATCGATTAATTGGCTTGAGTCATTGCCATTTAATAATAATAAAAAAAAAAAGATTTCTCTGATTCCAGCTTCTTAAATGGTTGTTATTTTCTAGTTTCTTCTCTCTTTGTGACAGTAAACTGAATATCTTTGAGTTTTGGACAAAACAAGACAACAAGGACGTCATCGTAGGCTTAGTTGCAGCCCTATATCACTGTAATATATTACATGCACGAGATTAGTAGACTTCATGGCATAAATGAACGATTCAGCATTTCAGATTGAGCGATGCAAGTCTATTGCATCCATTACATCAGTTTCTCTCCACTGGATGCAGTCACAATGCATGTGACTACGGTTTACCACAGGTTCATTAAACAATATTGCTCTGTTCAAGTTGGTAAATATAATGTAGTGTGTCACGGGCAACTGAAAAAAGATGTTCACTCAAACCATGAAGGACTGAAGGAAAACACACATATTCTAATGAGCGAAAGAGGTCACACACTCACAACTCTGAAGCATTCTTTTGATTTTGGTTTTATGAATCAATATTTTTGCACATCTTGCCTTTTTCATAATCAAATATAGTTATAAACTATGCCCACCAAATGAGCAAATTAGTTCAATGTCAACATCAATCAAAATGACAAAAACTTTTTTTTTTATTAAGCCAAACAGTCAATGGCAATGTAGCTTTCATTTCTGGGGACAAATTTGTTGTTTGGAGTATTTTTTCATTTTTCCTGTGGACACTGAAATTTGCCGGATGTAGATGATGTGGCATTACATTGGCACAGCTGTCTGTAGGTGTAACTGTGTAATGGACTTTCATCATAGACTTTTTTGTATCCCTTTATAAAATCAATGATTATACTGATCAGATTTCAGTGTCAATCCTTACAAATCAAAGAGACCATTTCGCACCAATGTTTGACTCGTGTCAAGAAGAAAATGTGAAGAAAATCCGCTTAGTAATAGCCACACATACCAATTTATCTCCTGACAGTAGTTGGACATGAAAAGAGCATACATTGTAAGAGCATACAAAGATGTTTTTTTCAAAGACTTTTCTCTAAGAGAAATGTGGTTTTATGTGCAGTGCACTTCTCTTCCATAGTCCCTCTTTATAAAGACCAAACTTATCTCCTTTCCTTCATTTCGTCCTCCTTGGAAGTACACAACAACGAAAAATGCCTCTTATATAACACAACACAAACTAGCCTCGGATAAACACAAATATATATATAAAAAACAAGAGTCATAATCATAAAAGGACATAATGATCTAATCTGTCACTTCCTCAAAGTCTGATAGGCCAATACATCAGCACATGAAAAGTAATCTATCACAGAGCAGCGGCAGGTTATGGCAGTGTGCTGATGGATAGGAGCTGTGGGTAGAGAGGATGACTGAGTTGCCCTTGTCGGAGTTATGAAAAGGAGAGTGGAAAGGAGAGGGACGGGTGGAGAGGGAGGGGGGGCACAACGAGACCAAAATGTGTTCTGAACAGAATCGTTTGTCACGCTTTGTCATCGAGGGACATCAAGGCAGTAAACAGAACATGTGCACGTGTGATCGTCAGTGTGTGCTTGGCTGTATATGTGACAGTGTGTAATGAGTGTTAATTATTGCACTGACTGCTCACTAGGAAATAATTATTGCTTTAAGGGGAAAAAAACCAACACAATGTATAAAGTGAATGTGTGTGCGCCTCAGCTCCCATTCAGTAGGTTGTGTTGTGGAATCCAAAGCATTTGACCCCAATCTGTGTCTTTGCATTATTTATAGTCCAACCAGCTTCCCTTTGTTTATTTTTTTAAAGCTTGTCTGAGGAATCGAAGTGTGGGAAAAAAGTGAGAGGAAAAAAGATGAGAGATGACAGCGCAATATGGAGAAGTATTCCAAAAAAGAGCACTTTTTTCTCTCTCTATCTCTCTCTCTCTCTCTCTCTCTGGGTAAACACAACAAATCAAAAGCAAAGCATTACGGCTAATTGATTGCTGTGGACCTTCCTATAGTTTTCCCAAAGGGGTTTAAACAGTTTGGAATATATAGACGAACATTTCACTGAGAACGCTGTTCTCACACACTGCACCACTGTACCCACCAGGAAATGCACTTTACTGTCCGTTCTCGCTTTATATCTGGCAAACACACACACACACACACACACACACACACACACACACACACACACACACACACACACACACACACACACACACACACACACACACACACACACACACACACACACACACACACACACACACACACACACACACAGTCCCCTTCCCCAGGCCTAGCTGGCAGGGCAACAGTGTGTATCCTCAGAGACCTGCTGGGCCAAATCAATGGCAGCCAGCAGCCTTCCACAATGAGCGCCACCATTTTACTGGCTGCCACCCAGCGCAGCAGAGAAGCAGCTAAATAGTCTGTGAGGAGAGCAGAGCCGCACGGCTAGGCTGCTTACACACGCCACAACAGGAAAACTATTTACTGTGTTGCAGTGTGTGTGTGTGTGTGTGTGTGTGTGTGTGTGTGTGTGTGTGTATGTGTGTGCTGGGCAGCCAATTTGTTGAGCAAGCTTAATGTATGCTGCTTGTGTGGTTGATTGCATGCATGAGTTAAGCAGTCCATTTGAGGTAAGAAAGCTTATCATAAACTGCCTCACTTTGAATGTGTGTGTGTGTGTGTGTGTGTGTGTGTGTGTGTGTGTGTGTGTGTGTGTGTGTGTGTGTGTGTGTGTGTATGTGTGTGTGTGTGTGTCTGTGTGTGTGTGTATGTGTGTGTGTTTGTGTGTGTCTGAGAGTGATAGAGTGTGTGTTGCCTTCCAATCAAAAAGATGTAGCTTTGCAATTCTCATTCGGATGATTGTTCTCTTTCATGTGGTCTAGCAGGCGGCATACGTTAAGCCTGCGTGTACACACAAAAAACACTTTATCTGTCATTATGTCTCTCTTTCTCACACACACGAGCTGCTGGCATGACAGACTGGTTTCTAATCGGTGAATCAGCATATCAGCCAAGAAATGTCAGATTACGTTATAATCCTGTGTTTTAGTGCCTTTAACTCTGTACACATATACGTGTTATGGTTTTGTCACTGGCCTATTATGTTTCCTTCTGTAAACAAAGGGAGACAACACAGATGAATGCTCACACACACACACACACACACACACACACACACACACACACACACACACACACACACACACACAACCACCCTCACGCACATGGACATGCACACGCCACTGGGGAGCACAGACAGTTTTCGGGTCAAGAGTTGACGGAGCTGTGCAGAATTAAGGGGATCAATCTGTGCTGTGACTGAATTCTGAACCTGACTCAAGTATCGCTGTGTGGCTCATAAAAAAACACACACTGCTAGAACAACTGAAGGCCAATTACATTTATATAATTAATATTTTTGATGACCAGAAGCTGCTTACATGTAATAAGCTCTCTGTGTCTTCTAAAATGTCTCACATAAAAGCAAAAAAAGAAATAATAAAAATAATTAAACGCTGTGTTTCGGGGTTTGAACAGCAACACAAACAGTCGGAGCTGATGCAGAGGAATTTGTTTTGTGCCTTCATAAAACCAAATTAATTTTTTTTTTTTATCTCGGCATGCACAATTCCTTCTTTCTTCTTTCTTTATGTATTGTGATTTTGTTTACTATTCTCTTACTTTCTTTTTTCTCTTATCATGAGTTGCATTAATGAATTCCAGACACAGAAAAGCCAATCATCAGCGTTAAGCTGTAGGCTGCATATATTGGTAAGTAAAAAACAAAACAAAAGCGGCTCCATTAAAAAATACTACTACAGTTTATTGACGTTCAAGCCGAGACAGGAGCAGAGCCCCATCTGTAACCCTAGAAGACAACCTTGTTATTTTCAATCAACCTATTACAGAAGCTTCTTATGAAAGGCACGGGGGAGGCCGGCAGTTGGTTAGGTGTCTCTTTGCTTTGGCCGGGAGATACAGAGGATGCACAGGGAAAACGATGCCAATCTCTACACCAGGGGATGTATTAAATGACAGGTCTAATTTAATATGGCAATATTGAGAGACCTGCTAAGGCACTTCCTGTGTCTAAAGGCCGTCCAGGAATGAAGTAGTTGGGGAAATGCAGAGTAAGGGGTTTGGGATACATTAGAGAGGAAAGGAAACAGTTTACAGGGTGAAGGATAGGTGCAGTATAATTGTGCAAACACTGTCTGTTGGTATGTTTGTATGTAATGCATTGCCACGTCTTATGATATTAGTGTTCCTGTTATTGTATTCACTAACTGTGACACCATACAGTATCACATTTACGACCAAGTTTCTCTAAAGGGATGGATGAACAAGGTTTACGACTACACATGTTCCAAGATATGTAAACATGTGAAGACCTACAGTACTGTATAGGCTCTTCACATACACACGCTGACACGTGCATTCTCATATATCGTCAAATACATGAAACACATACACACTTAATCCACCGGATACAGCAGGACATTTCAGGTCAGGTTTGTAAATTTGCATTCAAGCCCGTGGCATCCTGTCTTCTGAGGACAGAGCATGTCTAGTAATTCCAAATGTTTGGTGCTTGTAAAGAGATTATCTATCCTCATGCACACGTACACATGAATAGGGATGGTCACACACAGACGCACACGCGATCACACATGCCGACACGGCACACTGATACTCACATCCATGCAAACCCTTTAAACCTCAGTCTTGATTGTGATCGTTACACGTCCACGCACAATCAAGACTTACAGAAAAAGGCTGTGAAAAACTGCACACACACACACACACACACACACACACACACACACACACACACACACACACACACACACACACTGAAGGAAGAAGAACATAATTCCTTAACACGAACAACAAGAAATGGGATTTGTGTTGGACTCTCAGCCCCCCCCCCCCCCCCCCCCCCCAGAGAGAAGGACAGGGAAAATGAATAACAACAGGATGAAGGATGAACGAAAGGACAAAAAAGAAAGCTCAGCTCAACAGTCTTATCCTGATTCAATTGGCGAAAAACAAACAAAACAGACGATCAAAGTCATTAATTACAGATCTACAGACAAACAGTGGTGAGGGCTAATCCTGGAAAGGCAGGAAAAAAAAATAGGATCTAAGAGAGACTAATAGAATTAATGTGTGGTGGGAGCCATTTTGAAGGGCCCAGCTACTGCTTGGCCATGTCAGTGGATATAAAAAGGTTGTGAGACATTGGCCAAGTACTGAAGCTCTGCCATGGCAGGGACAGCAGACGTAAAGACTCCCACAGAGGATACAGAACAAACACTCTCTACTCATATATTCGACTGGAAAATTCCTCGCTTTAGCCTCGCGTATTAATCCGTGAAATGTTCATATAAATGTCTGTTTTGCTACTTCATCGCTGATTGATATAAAACAATAGTGACTCATACTGGGTTCACTTGAAAGGCTTTTACATGTATTGTTCTTAACACTTGGAGGTGGGTGGCTCTTTTCAAGAAAAGAAAAAAAATCCTCTGGCTCATGTAGCGATACATCTTTCTCCTTGAGCAGCAAAAGTGGTTAGAAGAGTTAGCATGAGCAGTGACGGCTACCACAGCTGAATAAAGGAGATGAGCGCCACCTACAGAGAGTTCTTTGAGAAAAAAGAGCTGCCCATAATGTTTGACTGACATGTAATCTCTGGGAAAATACCACAGCAGTGACCGCTTATCGGCCAAAATGTTGATAAAAGCAAAAAAGCAGAACAAAAAAACTAAGATTTGGATAACTGCCAATTTAAGTGAAAAGGAAAATACTGTGTCACTTCAAAAAATTGGAGCAAACACAGTCTGAGAGCCCTATCCTTAATCTGCATGCTGTAGGAAAAAGCAACCCATGACAGCAATTTCACAGACATCCACTGAGTTTTGCGGCTGTGTCGATGGGACAGCGATTAAAGGAGTGAATAATAAGATGTAATGCAAACACACGTCACACAGGCGCCACTGTATAGAGAAAAGGAGGAGATAAGAAAGGACATGTGAGGAGAGGGAAAAGCCAAAACTAAAAGAAAATTAAAATGAATAAATTATCAAACAAATAAAAAGCTTTAGAGAATGGAGAGGCCAGAGGACCTAGGACAGAGAGAGAACGGCTGTAAACAGCAGCAAATCCTCTGGCAGAGAGAAAGAAGTGATGTGGAAGTCCTGCAGCCGTGCCACTAAGCCCCCGCTGCAGATTAAACTGTATAGTAAGGAGGGGTGGGGAGGGGAGGAGGAGAGAGACAGATAGAAGGAGAGAAAGAACAGGAGAAAGAACTGCAGAGGGAAAATAAGGCTTTGTGGTCTGGCACCAGTTTTGCTATGTCAAACCATCATGCGTGCCATTGGGATAGAAGACAGGGGAGAAGGACGAGGAAAAGAGACAGAGAGAATACGTTAATTGAAGTAGGAGGACAGGGAAAAGAAGAAAAAAGACACTAAGTGTGAGGTAGACAGTGAGTGGGAAGAGGAGGGAAACACTTCAGCTTTGACTGTGGAAGGCTGAAAACGTTTGGCTCAAAATGTGTGTCTGTCTGTGTGTGAGAGTTTGTGTAAGTGGGGTTGGAAAATTAAATTGTTGTGGTTGTGCCTGGCTCCTTCAGAGTGTCTCCCTCTGATTGGAACATGGTGGAGGGGGGGGGGGGTTGTGAATGGATCGCTCCAACTACAAACACCGTCTCTTTCATTGTCTCTCTTTCTTTCTATTTATCTCTCACTCTCTAAATCTTTTCTATTTTTGTCTGTTCCTCATTACGCATACCTTATGCCTCTTCTTTGAAAAACCCAACACACACGCACGCACACACACACACACACACACACACACACACACACACACACACACACACACACACACACACACACACACACACACACACACACACACACACACACACACACACACACACACATACAGCACATGTAATAAATATGAAAATCTGATGCCATGTCTCTGTTATGGAATAGTAAGCTAAAAAAGTCTGTGAACAAAGATTGTTTGCTTGCTATGTACTGCCACTACAACACTTTGATAGAAAAAAATAGATAAAAAAGAAAAGAAAGGAAACAACGAAGCGTTTTTGTACTGAGAAATGGAGAGGCAGAGCGAGAGCTAGAGGAGAAGTGACAAACAGAGAGAACAGAGTGGAGAACAGATGAAGTGAGGGAAGTCTTAAGTTAAATTTTTAATATCTTACCATATGCTCCTCTCCACAGGTGAAGACATATTTTGCTATGAATTACTAATTCACAGCCAGTATGTGGGTGTGTTTGTGTGATGGATGAATGAAAACAAACAGAAAACTAGAGACAGGCAAGTGACAAATGAGAAAAAGGCAGCAACAGAAAGACAAAAGCGATAATAAGGCATATAACATGAACAAACAAATCAATAGGCCTGTCACGATAACAAACATTGCGGGATTATAACTTGTCCCAGAACAATAAACGATAATATTGTCATTCTGAGACCATTTTCATCTAATATAATGATAATGGCATAATAATGCAGGTATACCTTTTCATAGATCAATAAACTTTTATTTCTAAAGAATATTTAACACTGGAACTGGAAGACATTTTAAGGGAGCAATCTAGAAGTCAGACAGAGAAAACAGCAGGAAGGCTGAGGCACGGGGTGAACTGACGGACAGATGATAGGGACGGGCCGAGATAGATTGGAAGCTGTCCCCTCCGACTGCTAGGTAAATCAATAGCATCGCTGTGCCTCCTCCACTCCTCCACTCCGTCGGGTTGGTGTGTCAGAGCATTTAGCTACACATCCTATCACTTTTGCAAGCAGCAACACAGCTGGATGCTGGCTAACTGTAGCTGAAGCAGGAGCCTCCTGCCTGCCCACTGACTGTTACAGCCTGTTTTCACCACAAGGCTGTCTTAAAATAGACTCTTTGAAAACCTTTACATATACAGTTTGATTCTTGAGAAGTAGCCCTTAAATTGCAATTGTTGCAGCGGATAAATAAATGCAGGTATGCTTAGTTTCTTACTCCTTTGAATGACAAAAAAATACGCCAAATGTATGACAATGAGAATAAAAAAGGGCTTTTTAAACAGCAAGAGAATGTTTTCTTCTTTGTTTGCTGTGGGAATAGTTGACCCAGGCTCTGTTGTGCTGCTCATGTCTTCCTGGTTTAGACTGCGTTGGCCTGGTCTGTGGGAACCAAAGGCGCAGTCACTATAATTACCAACCCAACTCATAACATCCCTGACCTTAACATCACCTCTCCTAACTTAACCCAACCTTCAGGGCAAAGACATGGACAATTTCTGATGTATATGCGTACATGCGCAGGCAAAGTGCTATGCATTTGTGCACACAGACATGCAGAAATGCGCTGACAAACACGTAGTGCACAAACACACACACTCACACACAGCTGGCTTTGCAGACACTGGCATCCATCACATCTTGTGAAACTTAATCTCTCTGAGAGGAGGAACAGCTGCAGTGGCACGCACACGCACACACACACACACACACACACACACACACACACACACACAGAGCACATTAACACAGTGGAAGATCAGTTGGGGAAAAGCACTGATTCATCCACAGACTGGCATGTGACAAGGCACCTCTGACCTGAGAGCAGCAGGCTATGGTCGTAAAACAGGTTGTAGTCCACTTGCATGATGTGCCCAAACACATCTACAGAGTGCAGCAGAAGAAGCTCTCGTGATAAACATTTTTATATTAAATACTTATTTCCTACACATCATGCATTGGTATTTTAGAAGACAAACACGTCACTTCACCATCAGCATCTCTAAAATGTACACATTAAGAAAAAGCACCATAACATTTAAATATTATGTCAATGGATCAATCATTTGGTCAATTACGTTGCTATCGTGTACATGTTCCATTCTGGAGACAAAACATGACATATATGGCTCCCATTGTGCAGGCTTTGCATAGCAACACTTCATATGGATAAAAGAACTTAGCGGAGAAACTGTATGCATGAACTGTTATGGAAGATCAGGCGAACACAAGAAGGTACGACTGACTCCCTTCCTCTATATATGCCTCTCTCTCACATACTCAAACCTAATTGCTGTCAAAGTACATGCATGATTGATTTGTAAGCTAGTGAGGTCTGTAATGCTGCTATAGACATTGTTTCAGCAAGACTGCTGACTACTGCCAAACACACACACACACACACACACACACACACACACACACACACACACACACACACACGCACACACACACGCGCACACACACACACACACACACACACACACACACACACACACACACACACACACACACACACACACACACACACACACACACAGAGCACTCAGCAAATTACAGCACATTACAGTCATTAAGTTATGCAATGACATGAAGGGAAATATAAATGTTACGACCATTACATCTCACAGGTGAAAGGAGATCATGTAGACTGATAAATTGGGTATGAAATCAATCAGAAATGTTTCCAATAACATCTCTCAAATGTGTCCACATGGATTGGATACAGAATGAAACCCACAGACAGAAATCCACCCATATAATCCACTGTGGCCTATTGGAGTCTAAAGTATTCATGCAGATTTGCATGAATTCACAGACAGCCCACTCAAAACAGCTTGAACTGACTGACAGCCATTAACAAATCATATTGCTTTGTGTCTGCATACACCTTTAAATGTCCATTCAGTCTGCTCTGTGCCGATGGCATCTGTTTAGTCGTGAGAAAATACCTCCGAGCATGTTTTGAGGGGGGAGCACCAAACCCAGTGAAAACCAAGCGGTTTACAGCCTCCTTAATCTCTCATCAGCATAAAAAAAACTCATTTCAAGAGCAGCCCTGTAGCGAGAACTCTAATAACCTCACAGTCAATTTGACAAGGATGCAATACAAGAAGAAACCTGTATTTACTGTATATTAATATTGCCATTACACCATGGGAAATAAAGAAGATCAGTGTTGAGTATTGTGCCATAAGATCCAATACAAATAACATCATGACGGCATGGCAGATGCTAATAAACAACATTGATTAGGCTAAAAAGATCAATATCAACTCACTATTGACTGCCAAGGACATGCTCCAATGAAGTCCTAAATATTATAGAAATATCACAGTGATTTTCCACGAGTGCGAATTCAAAGGCAAGGCGACCACCTGAAACACCAATAAAACAACTCATGCTTGGGAGGAAAGATGAGGCAGATATTAGGTGTCAGTCATGTGTACACACACACACACACACACACACACACACACACACACACACACACACACACACACACACACACACACACACACACACACACACACACACACACACACACACCTGATCGGATAAGGGCAGACGCGTATCGCGCTTTGCACTGAATGACGGGAATACATTATCATAGGAAGTTATCGCTCTGTCGAGCATGTCAACAAAAACAAAAAAATACACAGAGAATGCCGAGAGACGCGCTCACCATATCAGCATCCTGCCCGGCGCCGTCGCTGGAAAAACTCGCAGTCTGAATAGATTCAAGCTCTCAATTCGTCTGCCTGCCTGAGTAACATCCACCGTGGCTGCAGCCGCTCTGCCCAAATAATCCGGCAGCGTCTGTTTCCCCCCCACTCTCTCTCTCTCTCTCTCTCTCTCTCTCTCTCTCTCTCTCTCTCTCTCTCTCTCTCTCTCTCCCTCCCTCCCTCTGTTTCTCTCTCGCTCCAATAATTTCCTACCCGGTGAGTATACGACTCGGTAAAGTAGCTGCTAAATCCCCCGGTATATGGTGGCTGGAGTGAAGTTGGAGCAGATTTAAAGCTGCAGACGCCGCGCGTAATTCCTGCGACGTTATTTTGGGGAGTCCATAACCCAGTGTGGAGTGATCTGGAGTCGCCAAAAACCTCCGGTTTTCTTTCGAATCACTCCCTCGCCCGGTAAAACCTGTAATCGTCCAGGTGGACGAGTGGAGACGAGATGGATGGATCAATGAGGAATAGAATTTCAATCTTATGTCATTTGCTCACTTGATATTTAGATTTTTTATATTTTATGAAAAATAAAATGCAGTTGCACCTGTTTAAATACTATTCTATAAATAAGATAAGCCACTCCAGTTTATGTAAAGAAAAAATATATTTTATCTCCATCATTTTGTTAAAATTGAAACTCAATTCTAGATGAAATCTCTGTTGATTCTTTTCAACAGACTAAGGGCTCTTTGGAGTAATATTGGGTTTTGGAGATTAGGAAAGGCGCAATCACAGCAGGCACAAAAGTCGATCTTATCTCCAGTGAGGAGCAGCTCTTTGATTATTGTCTGGACATTTCATGTTATTTAGGCTAACAATTTCAAAATCGTGGTTAGTAGCAACAAAAAGGGAATCCATGGGGTTATTTTAAAAGCAGGGGTGTCAAACTCATACATACTGGAAATGGCGCGCCAAAGTGTCCAAATTGGCCCACTTGAGTAAACCAATATGGCCGCGCATCCAGGTTACCGCCCACAACGTTACATCGGTGAAAACCCTCTATTTGTCCACTGGGGCTCGCGCTGTCCTAAGAGTATCAGGCCCTATGCTGGATATGCTATTATAGATTCCAAATGTTTACATACAGCCTACACACTATTGTTCATGCAGGAGCTGGAAAATGTCTGTCAAAAAGGAGAAAAATGGACACAACTTGTGGGGTTTTCCAAAAAAAAAAAAGAAAAGCTCAGTTCTTTCTTCACAGATGTAGTCTAAATGAGAAGCCAGTGTGCTTGGTGTGTTCACAGCAAGTTTCAGTTCTCAAGGAATATAATATTCAATGCCACTATCAGACTCTTTTGCTTTTCCATCATGACCAGAATACAAAACTGAGACATATTGTTGAAATTGCACTTATTTTTCTTAAAATATCGTACACTGTTTATCGTCTGTTTTGTAAATAGATTGTTCTTTATGTACTTGAACCCCTTTAAACTAAAAGAAAGGGACACATTTTGAGTTATTATTATTCGGTTATTATGCAATGGTTTTACTGCTCCGGCCCACTTGAGATCAAATTGGGCTGTATGTAGCATAGAACTACAATGAGTTTGATGTTGCCATCCCTGTTTTAAAGGGTCAACAGAAAATAAATATTAAATGCTATTTTGCAGAATAGATGTGAGAACTATAAGGTAGTTCGTAATTTTAATCTGAAAGTTTCTCTCTTTCCACTGCATCAACTAGTGCAGGCAGTTGTACGATAATTCAAAATAATATCAAAAATCTAGCGCTTAGGGGTATGTGATTATGCCAGTATGCATGTAAGTGATTTAACTTTGTGTATATGTATTTGTACTACATACTAGCATTTTGTGGTCTATTTCAATTATGTCATGAGCTGCTGGAGATAGGTTGTGTGTTTTGAGTATGTATGGTGTGTGAAAAGACTTTTACGAGTGTCATGACTGTCTGTGTGTGTGCTGACAGAGACAGGAAGCCAGCAAAGGAGGGAGAAAAGGGGAGACGACAGGCTTTAAACACCAATTTTCAGTCTTTGAGCACATGCTTGCACCACACACACACACACACACACACACACACACACACACACACACACACACACACACACACACACACACACACACACACACACACACACACACACCTGCACACAGACATATCTGGGTTTGCTGACCTAGAACACCAAACACAATCAGTGGTGCAGCAGATTCCCCTCAGTGCAATGTAAATGAGATGGAGGAGCGTAAACGTGCTTTTGTTGCAAAAACTCCTCAGCTCAGTGGGTACAAGAAAACACAACCTCAGGCTGGACACACACACACACACACACACACACATATACACAAAAGATAATAACTCAGCACATAAGAGATAAGGGGTTTGCCATCAAGATAACTTTACTGGCTAAAATAGAATCTAGGGCTGTATTTGATGAGCCTTATGACATAGCATCACCCTCGACACATGCACACACGCACACACACGCACACACACACACACACACACACACACACACACACACACACACACACACACACACACACACACACACACACACACACACACACACACACACACACACACACACACACACACACACAGAGAGCTGAAACGCACTGTGTTCAACAATGTAGAGGCTGCATGCCTCCAATAAATACACCCTATGTTGCAACTTGCACCACATATGATGTGCTTGCTGTTTTTGTTTTGTGGCTTCACACCCCAGCACTCCCTCACTGTCGACACACATCTACACTAGCAGCTCCCGATTAAATATTGAAGTGATCCACTGGTAAATATGTATGGATATATGGGTTCAATATTCAATGTATGTGCATGCATGAATGCTTTCGGTTTGTGAAGACACACAACTGTCCACACACATGTTCACTCTGGTTCACACACTCCCTGCAGGCATACTGTGCTGTGCCGTCAACCTACTAATTTATCAGTTTTCAATGTTTTTTTAAGTCATGCATGAACTCTGCCTTTCCTCAGCACACTTTATTTCCAGTCACTATCCCAGCTCAACACATCAGTGTTAAGCCTGCATCAAGACACAAGTGACAAGTTTAATCTGCGTCTCCACTTTATTGGAGAGGGTTAGCAAGTAAGCTTAATACAGTTTTTTACAATCACTTTGCTTCTAATTTCAGAACCTTGACGTCATTTTTCAAAACTCTAGACACAAAACTCACAACCAATGATCAAAATACACATTTTTCAAAACTCTAACACTTTTTCCAATTGCTTGGATACAATACACATAAACCAAAGATCATTTGTTCATTTAAGAAAGATCACCTGTTCAATATGACACAACTTAACATCAAAGTACTACTATTTCAAAAAGCAATTCACACATTACATTTCAGATGATTGTTTATTCATTTCATTACAATGATCTAACTATCAATCGACACAACTACTCAAAATGATAAGTAACTGTTGCATTACTCTTAATGCATAGTTGTATGGAAACAGACAAACAATATTCCATGTTTAGATCATGAAAGTTTCAAGATAACGAGATTAATTGTCACCAATTAGTGTGGAGCATGAACCAATTAGACTACATTATCTATGGATGTAATATTTCATCATCATTCTTTACTGTAACGTGCTACTGTTTATCAGACACTGTTTATATGGTCCCATGTACTACCTTTGAGACTATTTACAGTATTGACAGTACTGCACTGTATGCATGCAGGCCCTTGGAATTGCTTGTCCAATTCTGCGAACTCGTTACTGATGAATGAGATATTTATATATATACTGTATATATACATATACACCACATTGTTCGCCATGCCCGAAGGTTTTTTCCAAGATGTTTGGCTAATTGTGATGTACATGAGAACCTGCGGCCAAATCTACAAGACAGAGTTGATAAATATGTAGAAGTACAGTAATCACTTCTTTGTTTTACTTTTTACAGTACAAGGAAGTTGGTGAACACTGCATTTGATGTTTTACAGTACTGTCTTTTCTTTTCTATTTTGTAGCTACTGCAATAATTTAGCTTTGATTCAAATAAACCTATGTTGTGATCATACTGTATTGTTTTTCATCAATACATTTCAGGTTTTGTTCAATGATTCCACTATGTAGTATTCTCTCTACTACTGCAGTACTTTTACAGGGATGTATTTGCATCTAGTACAATAATGAAACATGTATCACCTATTTTGTACTACAATATTTAATGATTGTACGAACGATGACCCAGTGAAACTATGGGTAGCTTGTGTGTGGGTGATCTAAAGTAACGTTTCAATGGTATTTCACAATATATTTGTTTTTTGAACCAATGATTGTGCAAGTGCAAGATTTATTTAAAGATATGAATGCACAATGCAATGTTGTGAACATTGGACAGTCTGTGTTACAAGTGCTGATTGTTTTGAGTTTTGTGTCTAGAGTTTTGAAAAATGACGTCAAGGTTCTGAAATTAGTAGCAAAGTGATTGTAAAAAACTGTAATACTCCAGGCTGCACTGTAGCATGTGGAATTGTTGAGTACATGATTTCATAGAAATCTCCTGCTCAGTTATGGATTTAATCCTGTGATCAGGAGATAGTAAGTCCTATTTATTTATTGAAATTTAAGATTTCTGGTACAGGATATACAATCCTCTATCCCAGACTCTAAAAAGAAAAACAGAAAACAAATATATATATATATATATATATATATATATATATATATATATATATATATATATATATATATATATATATATATATATATACATACCCATGTTAACATTTTATAAAACACATTGTCACAATTGAAGTTTTCTAACAGTTCATGAATAAATTACATAAAATTAATTACATAAATTATTGGCAAGCTTTATAATTATACATTACATCTTTTGACAGGCCAAAATGCATCCAGCCTATTCTTAAAGGTATTGATAGAAGGGAAATGCACAACTTCTTCAGGAAGGTCAGTCCATGATTTTACCGCACGGAGTGTAAAAAAGTTCTTTCTCTTTTCAGACCGGCATGTTTTCGGGTAAAGTTTTAAAGAATTCCCTCATGTCTCGTACCTATTGTTCCAAAACTGAAAGATAGGCTCAACTGTTACATCATATATTCCCTGTACAAGCTTATACACCTGAATCATATCTCCTCTGTATCTCCTATATGTGAGAGTCGGTAAACTTAATTTCCTCAATCTCTCTTCATAAGACATGTTTTTCATTCCTGGAATTAATTTAGTAGCTCTTCTCTGGACCCTTTCAATTTTTTTTACATATTTTAATTTATATGGACACCAGACAGAGCTTGCATATTCAAGGTGAGACCTTACCAGGGATTTGTACAAAGGTAAAAATATATCCTTGCCTAAATTTTGAAACGTTCTTTTTATTATTGCAATCATAGATATAGCTTTTTTAACTTTTTCAGAAATATGTGTGTGGAATTCAAGTGCACCATCCACCACAACACCTATGTCCCTCTCCTCTTGTACTGGATTAACTACTACATCCCCAACTACATAATTGGCTACAGTGCCATTTTTTTCCCAATATGTAAATGTTTACACTTTTCAGGATTCATCTTTAATAGCCACTGACTGCACCATTTGCCCATGCTATGTAGATCTTCTTGAAGATGGGCTCGGTATGTGTCACTTGTTATTATTCTGAAAATTTTAGTATCATCCGCAAAAAGGTAAACATCAGACTGTATCATATCTGGCAGATTGTTTATATATATTACAAAGAGAACAGGGCCCAAGACTGATCCCTGTGGGACCCCAGATGTCACCGGCTTCCAGTCTGAGACGGCACCATTCACTACCACCTGTTGTTTACGTACCTGTACGTACCTGTATCCAATAAATAACTCTGTTGTCTAAACAATAAGATTTCAACTATGATATCAGTCTTTTATGAGGAACAGTGTCAAAGGCTTTTTGAAAGTCCAGATATACACAGTCAACTGTCTGTCCTCTATCCAAGGCTTGTGACCATTTGTCAAGAACTGTGAGTAACTGAAGAGAAGTTGACTGCCTGGATATGAAGCCATATTGTTTACTGCTAAATAAGTTATTACTTTTCATATGCTTTACATATCACACTGCCCACTGCCTGCAATATGTGGGCTTTGAATGCTTATATGGTGTTCTAAAAAGAGGATAAGTGGGACTGATAAGAAATATAAAATATGTCCACTGTTTCTTTGTTATTTAACTATTGATTACTTTTACATGGATAATGGTGGGAACTAGAATTTATTTAGTATCTTTAAACTGCTAAAGTGTGGCTGAACCAATATCTAAAAGGTTGACATAAAGTCATAATCAGCGATTAGGAGTAGGCCTATAGAAAATCCTGCCTCAGTTGTCACAATGAAATAATCTCAAAGATGCCCCCTTAGACAAACAATACAGTAAAGATTGAAAGTGAAACTTTAGTCAGTTTCTCATTTTAAACAGTTCAAAAGGTGTGACCTAGACTTTGGACTGATATTGGCTCCATAGGTTTTTTCCTAGTTACAGTACCATAATTGTTTGTGTATCTGCCGACCATACCATAACTTGGAACAATGGACTGATGGGGCACTGCATTTACTGTACTGTAAATATTGGACTGACCACTGTCAAAATGACAGGGGGCCTCAACTACAGCAGTATTTTGACTCATCATTACAGGAAAAAACCAAGTACATCCAATAACATTAGTGATGCATCCATTCCATTTACTGTAGGTGTGCCAGTTGCTCATGTCACGGATATACAATGCTATAGAGTCCTGCAAGTGGAACCCCTACAGTAGGCTACTGTAAATGGAAAGCAACCGTCATTTATTTCATTACACCTGTGTTTGATAAGTCAAAGATGTTTGCCATGAGTTAGGTGTTTTTCTTTACAAACTGGAAACAGAAAGAAAGAAAGAAGTTTTGAATGAAAAAATACATATTTACATTTAATTACAGTACACTGGATAGATGTTTATCCAACATGGCTTATACAAGAAACTTCAGGTTAAACCTTCAAATGTTCTCTCCAAAGAGTATCTAGTATAATTTATGTATGTTTTTCTTTGTAGTCTAGTCTACAAGAACACTTGACATACAATTAGTTGAATAATCGATTACACTATAAACAGAATATTGGTCAGGAACAATTTTTCACTGTTGTGACATTTTATAGACCAAATAATTAGTTGATTAATCAAGAAAATAATCAACAGACTTACTAATAATGAAAATATTTTTTATTTGCAGCCCCAAAGAGCATTATGGTGTCGACACACCATTACATGACCTCCATATTCCAAATACATGATATATGGAATATCAGGTTATTCTACTGTATGAAAAGTGAAGAGGGCTAACAAGTAGAGAATTAATATCTGATATGCAAAAAAATTATAAAAACACAGAAAGACTCAGCACATGGCTCCTTGTATCATCACCTTGAAAGTTCAACTCATGACTTACGAGAGGGGTGCAGAGTGGCGGTGGCGGCCCATTAAAGCCATGACATTTCAATAATTGCCTCTAATCTCAGCATCATAGAGAGCCACAGTGACTCCCACTTGCACAGACACACACGCCTTAGTCATTGATGCTTAATGATTAATGCCCCGTGCATACACTTGATCCCCCCCCCCTCCTTCCACTGACGCTTAACCCCACCCCCACACACACATCATGTACACAGAAAAACATTATTCCAGCTTCAAAGATTGATGACGGTATGATAGACACACACCCTTTATTTTAGTATATATGGAAATAGTGCTGTGTAAATGTCTTTACACAGCACACACACACACACACACACAGCCATCAGCAACAACATAATTATCCCCACCTTCCTTAGGCACTTACTTGTGAGTGCTGCAATGGGCTGCTAACCATAAGAGGCTTGACTGGTATTAGAGATGGCACCTGCACCTGGACAATTACAACCTTAATTTCATAGAGGGAGACACTAGTGCAGCCAATAACAAGAGCACAAGCATTTGGAGGGATGTCAACGAGGTAAAAGGTTGCTGATTGGTTGGTTTATTATATTTATAAGAAAGCTATATCCTTATCCATGGTAAGATATCTGGATTACACAAGGATAAACACGGATAACAAAAAAAAGTCCCAATTTGCTCCAACTTCCTTTTCTTTGAGTTTTTTACTTCTGTTATAAATATGTTGATTTGGCCCTGACAATAGCAATCGTCACCTGCCTTAGATCTGGTAAAATAACTAATTCTGAGCTTTTGGAACAGTTAATTGATCAATTTAATATGTGTATAGAACGTGTTTATCTACATATTTCTATAAAAAAAAAATCTCCATTGCACAATACAGATGAGTTCAGCTGGGCTGAATTATATGTTATAGGCTCAGAATGTTAAGCAGTATTACAAGGAAACACTCAGGGAACATGCTGTGATATGCACTTTAATCATGCACAGGAGACAGGTCCGTTGTGTTCCACAAAAAGGAAGGAGTGTGTGCATGCCTGTGTGTATGCGCAGTCAGAAAGGGTGAAAATGAGTGAGTGACAGGGAAAAAAATAAAGAACACGAGAATGAGCAGCCTAGCAGTCCTAAAGAAGCTTTTATTAAACACTAAGAAGGGAATATAGAATGATGAACATCCAGCCTGCTCTTTCCACATTGAGGAAATTGCATTTGGGAATATCGAGCTGGCTGGTATGATGAAGTACACAACTCCTCCTCGTACACACCCACAAACATGCACGTTTTTATGATAGCTTGTATTACCAAGACAGAAAAAAATTATATTTACAGAGTTAAAGCTGCACACACACACACACGCACACACGCACACACACACACACACACGCACGCACGCACGCACACACACACACACACACACACACACACACACACACACACACACACACACACACACACACACACACACACACACACACACACACACACACACACAGGATCTGATTTAGTCTGTGTGCATGGGTTGGATGAGCACTCCCTACTATTGAAAGAGCGGAAATTAGAATCGGTGCAAACAGTGAGAGAGAGAAAAGAAAGAGAGAAAAAATAGCAAGAGAAGAGGAAGTGGCAGACAAAAGACAGAATACGGAAGCGAGGAATAAATGAGGGAATGATAAAGGGAAATAATGAAAAAGCAAAGAGAGAGAGTGTGTTAATGAGAGAGAGAGAGAGAGAGAGAGAGAGAGAGAGAGAGAGAAACATACACTTGAACCGTGGCTGTTATTTTAAAGGCTGTTGCTGATGCTACAATTCATCCCATCGTGAAAGAACACATCAGGATTATTTTCCAGAACGAAGAAAAGAAATGATCAGTTTGGAGTCAACAGATACAAATGGCGAGCAGACAGACCATTAACCATGGCTGCTGACTCCATCAAAATGACTGACGAATGTTAAGCTAAGCAGCTATCACATTAGTGGAGAACAGCAAAGCTGTATTGTGTGCGGCTGTAGATCCTCGAGGCGGATGCATAAACTCTGAGATGAAAATGAGAAGCATGTTTGGTAATCTGTTTAAAACAAAGACATTTTAGCAAGGTTATCATACAGTACCTGCGCGCAAGTCTAATATGTCAGTGCATCTGTGTAGAGATTGCATAGATTTAAAAAAAAAATTAATTCAGTAAAATGTTGACAGCGGTGGATCCGTCACACACCCCCCCCCCCCCCCCCACACACACACACACACACATTAGTTGAATAGCTTACTTATGTTTACAAATATGCATCAGCGACATGGATCTAAACTACAAAGAGAGCTGTCATTTACGCGATTGACTAGCAATTACTTCTACAAACCGAGCAACAAAGGCAGACAGCAAAATAAAACACAATCAGTGTGTCACGCACAGTCAGATACTCATGCTCGCACATGCACACGCACGCACGCACACACAGACATACACAGACACACAGACACACACACACACGGGTCATGGAGAAGTGACTGTCACTGTGATTGGTTCCTGCTGCCGAGGGTGAACCCACAATAGCCAATTATCTGTCATTATACACCACAGTAGCTCTTGTGGTCTGGATGCCTGTGCATGTGTGTGCATGTGTGTGTGTGTGTGTGTCATAGTGGGAGAGATTGGCAAATTGCTGGTTATATATTTCAGCAAACTGAAAGAGAAGAGGAGAAATGTTGGAGGAGGAGGATGGAGAGGAGGGTGACAGGGGAGAGTTTGTGGAGGCCAGGCAGAAATATGCAGAGTGAATATAAAGGAAGCGAAGGAGAGATTGATGAATATATTTGACAGCTGTAGAGAAGATGGGATCACGGGGAGCCACAGACCTCCAATGAGCTACGTGCTGATGACAGATGTCTGGTGACCAAGACACGCCTGATGCAGCAGGGCCGAAGAGTAGACGGCCACATATTAAGGTGCTCAGTCAGCGTGTGACTAGCGTTCCGTCATGTATGAGCAGTGTGCAACTGAGCCGTGGCCAGATTTTGAAACGTTATATCACAACGTCTGGCATGAGAGTATCAGTTAGCATTTTATCTCCAAGAACACACAGTAGGGTCCATATAGTGCAAAACATTATATCCGCTTCGACTCACAGTGGTGCATTGCTTTTAACAACTGGGACATTTGTTCAAATTAACAAGGCGGGTGCTGGGGAGGTGAACTGTCTCATTTTCTCATAATGTGTGTGTATACCGCATCCGGCTTTTACGATAGGGGTTACGGTTAGTTAGAAAGTCCTCTAGCCATTATGGATGTGAATATGACCACAGTGAAGGCAGAAAGCTTATATGACAATTAGGGGTCGATATTTCAGTCAAATCTAAATATTTTATTTGTTTTTTTTCAGTTTGAAAAGTGAATAATGAAGAAGGTGAACGTCAATTCAATTTTCAATCCGTAACTTCCTTTCTTTTTCAAAGAACTGATTTCAAAATACTTTTGCTGGTTTATAAATCACTAAACGGTTTAGGTCCAAAATACATTTGTGATCTGTTACTACACTATGAACCACCCAGAGCTCTCAGGTCGTCTGGGACAGCTCTGCTTTCTGTCCCCAGATACAGAACTAAACAGGGGGAAGTAGCATTCAGTTTTTATGCTCCACATATCTGGAACAACCTCCCAGAAAACTGCAGGTCTGCCGCAATTCTCTGTTCTTTTAAATCAAGGCTGAAGACCTTTCTTTTTGATGTTGCCTTTCGTTAAATAATTGTTCATTTCTTATACTGAAGTTGCATTGTTGAAACTGTATGAAAATCTCTATAGCATATAAAGAGAAATTAAAAAGTAAGACCGGTGGGACTGTCCCATTCTGGGAACGGCAAGGATTGCGGCTGGATTACATGTATAGAGCAACGGCTTATACATTGTCCCATACTAGCACCATAAAATCTCGTATTTTATCTGCTTTTATATTTTTAACCTTTTTTAACTGCTCTTTAATGTTTACTTTCTTATACTGCACTGTAACTTGTATTCTTGTATTTTAATCGTTTTTATGTAAAGCACTTTGAATTGCCCTGTTGCTGAAATGTGCTATACAAATAAAGCTGCCTTGCCTTGCCTTACTGCTTATATTCTATAATTGTTTTCTTGTTAGCTGCTTTTTAAAACTGACATCAAACAAGAAGGCCTTGATTTAACTAAAGTTTAAACTTCAAGTCAATGACAATCCCTGCAAACTCAGACACATTTCATTAACTTGGCATTGCAAAGTTCGATTAGATTTTTTTTATCCGATCAATGCCATTTCTTTTGTGCACTGTAATTTAGAAAAATCATGTTTTGGTGTAAAAAGGACCACTTCACACTAATCATTTGTCCAGGTTTGAATGAGCAATCTCTGAGGTTTCTGTAGCCAACATTATATTATGTAGATGAATGGGATTCTGTACGTGATGCTTAAAGCATTAGAAAATCAGATTTGAAAAACTCAACAGAAATGAATTATTGTAGAAACAAGTCTTGGCAACTGACACAGAACTTCCTGTGAATAGGTTTCATTTAAACAACATTCTACCAAATAAATAGTTTCAGTTGATAATTAGTTATTATTATTATTAGTTAATAATAGTTGAAATAGGGCTTATCACGGTCTCCTCTAGATGTAGATAGGTGGGCAAAAGCATTTTTTGTCTCAGTGCATGCATTGTCTCAGTCCAGTGGAGCCGCCGCTAGCTTAGCTTAGCATAGTGAATGGAATCCTTTGTTGCCAGTTAGCATGTCGTGAGTAAAAGTGAGCCAACAACAACAAAAAACAACCTAATTACTTCTTGTGGCCTGCGTATTCACAAGTATAAATAGCAATGCAAAATAAGACTAAACGATTTCCTAGGCATATATTGATTTGGGACTATATTGGGTGGAAGTAGCCTACAGCCGAAGCACTGGTACTTGGCGCAGAGATCACGCAGCTGTTACGGCCGAGGCTCTGACCCAAAATACAGAGAATCACAGGCAGACACAGTGGGCGAAGCACGAGGAAATACGAGCCAAGTACTGACATGAACAAACAAGGTAGCTATCACACTGGGAGCGAAGTTACCACATTGGTAGTTGTAAGGATCTGGCGCCGAAGATGCGTTCCGCCCGGGTCTAAATACTGCAGCAGTCGTTAGTTGAATCAACTACAGCTGACCAGGTTGAGATTGGCAGAATCACCAGCAGCTGTGCAGGCAGGTAGATCGCCCGGCCACGCCCCTTGACCTACTTTCAGCCCGCGCCAGCAACAACAGAAAGAGACACACACAGCACGGTAGAGAATAGCTGCCCCCATAACAGCAGCACCTGAAACCCCCCAACTTCCGTCAACATATCCGCGTGAATAGCTGGCTATTTTTACATACAGTAGACAGTAGACACAGTAGACAGTGAATGGCGATGAACATGGCAGATTTTGTGAGAGACGAAGAGGATGACTTCTCAGACAGTCAAGACCCAGAAGCATACCTCTACGAACCAGAGTTTTCAGAAGAAGAGCTGCGTGCTTTGGAAATAGAAGGAGGAGGAGGTTGCGATCGCTCAACAGCCCGAGGACGTGAGGATGAAAGCCAACACGATCTGGTGGCGTGAGTGTGGGGGAATATGCCAACATATGCCGAGTGAAATAGAGTGTCTGTAATGTGGCGAGTGGGACAAGGTACCGCCAGACCAGGCTCAACATGTCAGATCAAGATGAGCGTGCTGCCCACAGTTGTGTCACAGCTACCGAGGATTTCGTGATCTCTGCGCCAAGTAGCAGTGCTTCGGCTGAAGCCTACTTCCACCCAATATAGTCCCAAATCAATATATGCCTAGGAAATCGTCGAGTCTTCTTTTGCATTGCTATTTGTACTTGTTGTGAATACGCAGGCCACAAGAAGTAATTAGGTTGTTTTGTTGTTGTTGTTGGCTCACTTTTACTCACGACATGCTAACTGGCAACAAAGGGTCCATTACATTACATACGCTTAGCTAAGCTAGCGGCGGCTCCACCGGACTGAGACAATGCATGCACTGAGACAAAAAATGCGTTTGCCCACCTATCTACATCTAGGGGAGACCGTGATAAGCCCTATTTCAACAAACAGTGGCGTATTCCTTTACCAGTTAAGTAAGTAAGCGGGCCACAAGAATGACAATTTGCTGATAAATATTTAAAGGGAGATTTTTCAGATACCTCAAATTTACAGCACAAAAAACTGAAAATATGTGGTTTTGTAGAGATACGACCAGTGGTAAATATTGGAAATGATCTTTACTGTTAGTCAGGTGTACCTTTACTACAGAGAAGAGGCCACCATGTAGCTAAAATTTGCTCCATCTAGATTATAGATATACTTAATTACTACTTAATTACTACTTCATTCTCTTTGTCTTTGTCACAAGGCCCAGCAGTAGGTTAACCTCTGCTGTATTTTAGTGAAGATGTTCTTGCCACTGATGGACCTTTGTTTTAGGCCATGCTAGCTGCATGGCTCTATGGATCACACTGTCAGTCTGTTGGCCCACCACTGAAATTGTTGTTGAGATGTTTCAGTTCGGAGCAAAGTCGACAACTATTTGATGGAATGACATACAATTTTGCACAGACATGCATGGTCCCCAGTTGCTGTATCCTACTGACTTTGGTGATCCTTTCACTTTTCCTCTAGTCCCACCATGAGTTTGCGTAGCGCTACCATGTATTGTTTTGAGTGAACTCTCTCAAGAACTACTGGATGGATTGCCATGAGACTTTATACACATATTCATGTCCCCCTCAGGATGAATCCTAACCACTTTGGTAATGTGGTATGTGATGTGACAAGGTATAGGTATAAGGATGTGTTGGTTATGATAGATACGATTCTGGACAGAACACAAAAAAATCATGCTCCCAATTTTACACCACATTGTACTTTTGTAGTTCAGTAGGAAACTAAAGTTCATGAACATTTAAAATACTTCATGGTCCAGACATTAATCTCAGTAGCTTTGAGTTCCCACCATTCCAGTTCAATAATTGATTGCTAAAGCTTCTTTGCTGCCCTATTGAGCTGTCTTCCTATATAAGCTTGAATAGTGCTCAATCATGATGCATGAACCTAATTCATCATACCATGCACCTTACTCTGCACCTACTGTAGCCTACACATCCAGCATGAGTTTATGAAGTATAACACTGATCTACCTGCCTGCTATGCTTCCATAATCCCCATCCTAATCCACTGCCTGTATGTGTGTGTGCATGTGCGTGTGCGTGTGTGCGTGCGTGCGTGTGTGTGTGTGTGAGTTGTCTTTATGTCTGTGTATGTAAGACATGGTATTTAAGCTTTTGGCTTTCAGAGGGCCTCCTTTTCCCACACTATATGTAATACCATAGATAGCTCTCCAGTCATCTACTTCTCTCCATCGAACCACTCAACTCAATGGCCTGGACAGAATCACTCTGCACTCGGCTGTCAATATCTCCATTAGCACTTCAGTCAACAGAATAAACACAGTGAAAATTGAATGGTTATGGGTAATATTACTTTTAAATGAGCTGATGAAACGGGTGCAGCGATGACAGGAGAGAGGGCAGAGTGGTTGAGATGGAGAGCGGTGATTATCTCAGTGCAACTAAAGGATAACAGAACAGCAAATCTAAGTTACTTTCCTCACAATCTTTCCTTTTCTTTTTCTTTGTCATATTATTATTTCAATGTGGGGGTGCTTTTTAGCTTTACGTTTATGATTAACAGCTAAAATGGCCACAAACAAGCATGCATATATCTCCTTTTAACTAAACACATTTTACCTCAGTTGTGTATATTTTCCTCTTACAACACACTATTTCTAAAGCAGGAAGATAATCTTATAGTTAGTTTTAAATTCCGCTGGTTTTCTTTACATAGAGCTGTGGTTCCCAACCTGGGGGTCTGGACCCTAGAAGAGGTCGCTAGATAAACACAAGGGCTCGCAAGATGATTAACAGGAAGGATAGGAAAGCAGAAAAAAACATATTTCTGCTATACAAAATAAATGGTCATTTTTCAGACTTTTACTTTTTAATATGTATATTCAAATAAAAAAAATTAAAAAAACACTGGTAAACTGGAAGACATATGCAATTCAGGACGAAGGGTCGCATAAAAACATTCCTTCATTCAGCTACGAAGGTTGGGAACCAATATTATACAGTATGCTTTTGTAAGTATACTTTTTGGACATTTTTATGCCGTTACTTGAACAGTAGAGATGGGAAAAGAGACATGTAACAGAGCTCCCCAGCTGGTCATGGTCAGTGGCTTAAACCCCTATAGGTCACCACGACACACCCCAATGAGTCTGTTTTAACAACACAGTCCTTGAGATATGGTTATACCAAGAGCAGATTCACTGTAACCTTGCAGAGAAGAGACACCTAGAAAGGTATTATAGAAAGAAAGAGATCATGTAGAAATGATAGGTTCTCTTACAGTGTTTAAGAATGGTGCTTGATGATGAATAGAGAGAGGAGTAAGAGGTTGATGAGTAGGACCCTCAGCAATGATAATCCCATTAGCACTGTACTGCATGTTAAGCTCTCTACTAATGACTGATGTGTGTGTATGTGTGCACGAGTGTCACACGTGTAAGGGGGAACCGTGTGTGTGTGTGTGTGTGTGTGTGTGTGTGTGTGTGTGTGTGTGTGTGTGTGTGTGTGTGTGTGTGTGTGTGTGTGTGCGTGCGTGCGTGTGTGTGTGTGTGTGGCTGAGTCCTGCTCGGACCATACTAATTATCAGACGTGACTCACGTGAGGGTAATTACAGCATCTGAGACAGTGGGAACAAGGCTACGAATGACCCAGAAGTCCACAGGCTAATGAAGCGATAGCACACTCAAACACACACACACACACACACACACACACACTCTCTCTCTTTCTCTCTATGATTCGCTCTCACCTCAGAGAGCCAGGGACAGAGCGGGAGAAGGAAAGACAGAAAGGGGAACAAGGTTTCCCTCAGACTGCATTAGAGAGAGTAGAGAGATTTGGGAGGAGCTGTCAAGAGACGCTCTGTCAGGCAGCTTCAACCTCAGCCCTCTTCCTAGTATGAACTAATCTGACTGCTCTCTGTTCTCTGTCATATCTGGCCATGGCTGCACAGCACTGTGGTCCGCTTCCACAGGAGAAGATTAAGGCTCGGCTACCCGAGACTAAATTCTCTATTGAAGAATCATCTAGGTGTAAACCCTGTGTGAAGCCAGCCCTGTATGGTACAGTGCATTATATATCACACCATGCCTATTATACACAGCAGGCTGCACACTCAGGAGATACAGGAGACAGGCATGAGGATGGTTTGCTGTGTACTGGCAGCAGAGCCTCAGGGTTGCTTTAAATTGTTACGTAAAATGAGATCGTTTCACAGAAGGTGGTTGCCCCCGGGAACACATCAACTAATTCAGAGTTCTGACGGGATGTTTTTCACCTTAGTGATTAAAATGTTGAAATTTTAATACACCCTGTCACATATTTCTTCAATAATCCTGTCTCCTAGTTTGTCATATTTCCATTAACATTTGCATTTTCTATTTCATTCTTTTCCTCTGTTGAACCGATGCTTCTACCCATGCAACACACGCACACACGCACGCACGCACGCACGCACGCACGCACGCACGCACGCACGCACGCACGCACGCACGCACGCACGCACGCACACACACACACACACACACACACACACACACACACAGTGTTTACCAATACCAACTTCCTTAGAACAAAAGGAAAGTGAAGTTGATCCTTTTTCTTGAAGCTGCATGGTGTTTCAAACCACACCGTTTTACAGTCACTGTGCTCACAAAGGCATAGGGCATTTCTATTGCTTGTAACAGCTCCATTGATGCAGCAATTTAAGTGACAAGTGTTATGAAGTGCTCAACTTGTGGTGTTGGTCTGTGAGGCAGAGCAGGTTACACTTGGCCCACGCTCCAGCCGTCACAGGATCCCCATCTTTGTGGCTCCTACGTGGACTGAATGTCTGTCTGTGTGTGTGTGTGTGTGTGTGTGTGTGTGTGTGTGTGTGTGTGTGTGTGTGTGTGTGTGTGTGTGTGTGTGTGTGTGTGTGTGCGTGTGTGTGTACATGATTGATTGTGTGTTTGAGTGAGTTATCTTGATCAAATTCCCAATTACACAGAAGAGTGTCTCTTCAATGCTGTGCTCTTTGCGGAAATACACAAACAGACATTAACTGTCAGACAAACACAAACACACCCACTCACGCACACGAAAACAGAAACACACACACACACACACACACACACACACACACACACACACACACACACACACACACACACACACACACACACACACACACACACACACACACACACAGAGAGAGGCACAAGGCACTTAATTTCCTATTCCACCCCTTCTCCTCCTTGGCACCCTCATATTCCACTCTGGCCTCCCCAATACTCAACCCACAGTCACTATAGCAACCTCACACAGAGCTACTGGCAGCCAGAGGGCCAATCATGTCATTACAACATCTGTTAGAAAACTGAAACACACACCCTCAAACATTGATACAACTGCTTATATATATATATATATATATATATATATATATATATATATATATATATATATATATATATATATATATCCCTAGCAGCACTTGGACCCAGATGTCCATGCATCCTTGCAAACAGACAAGGCATGCATCTTGACACACGCTCACAGGCATAGTTTTCACTAACACACACACACGCACGCACACAAATGCACACATGCTAAAATTAGGTGAAGTTAAAGAAAAAAAAGTTTCTTACCTTTGCTCATGGTTCATCCTGGAACATGAAGTTTAAAAGTGGGAGCTGAAATAGGACAAGACAAGATTCTTCATGAGAGTTTAATCTGTCAACAAAAATATACCATATTGATTGTTTGCCACTGTTTTTCTTGGCCAGGAAGAATCATTTGCTTGACAACCTGTCTTGGATAAGACAGAGAGATAAATGAAGGGTGGCCTAGACTGGGATTTGATGGTAAAATGGGACAATCAAGTCTGCTACAGAAACATGCCTGCTGGGTATGTTGCTCTGCTGCCACCTGTAGACAAGAACATGTACTCCACTTACACAAAGTCTCAGGACAGCGACCTTAGACAGGAGTGTCAAACTCAACTCTACTAAGGACCACACTGGAAAATGAGAATCACATCAAGGGCCAGACATGTATAGTTTTTTGACATGATTTAATTTAATCTAAAAAGTCAAATATCTTTGACTATATTATTGCATGTCTCATATAGCCTCACAACAATGATTACATTTTTTACAACAACCTATTTACAAGCCTGAATATGCAAACTGACCGGTTGTTTGGAAATTTCTTAGTCACAAAATCAGAAATCTGCCAAATTCTGCTTTTGTGTCATGTACAATAATTACAGTTTGAAAAGAGATTAATTAAAATTAATTGTGAACCTAAATTGATATGCGGGCCGGATCAAAATTTGCAAGGGGCTCGTTTTGGCCCACGGGCCTTGACTTTGAACATCCATCCAACTCCAATTTTTAAGATTATTTTTGGGCATTTATGCCTTTAATGGATAGGAAAGCTAATATATGAAAGGGGAGAAAGAGGGGGGAAGACATGCAGGAAACAGTCACAGGTTGAGAACTCAAACCCTTGACCTTCTGCGTCGAGGCATAAACCTCTACATATATGCCCCCACCCTACCAACTGAGCTAACCGGCCACCAAATCCAACTTTTTTAAGTGGGAAAACGGGACCTAGGAAAAGGGTTGTAGTTGAGGTGTGCAAACTAAGTTACTGCTGCACTAGATAGTCGTAGACATGCAGTGTTCCATATGCTGTCTGATTCAAAATCAATCCCCTCGATAACATCTTACTTCCTTCAGTGTACAGTACATGCAACTCCCAGTGAAGCACTCTGCTCGCCTCTCTGCATCATCTGACAGAACTTTCAAAGAGTTTGATGAAATCTATTTTTGTGTTTTGAAGTTTGCAGAGGCTTGCTATTAAAATGAGTCACACACAAACTCAACACAAAACTCTAGCCAGCCTCAGAAAAGGAAAAGTGCCACACAGAGGTACACACACGGCCTATGTGCAGCCCCTGCATCTTTTAACAAACCGAAGAGGGTTGAGCGAATGCTTTATATTTAGAATGGTGACGCTATGCAAACTTGAGCGCAAACATGAGAGGAAAGCTCAGCGATGCGTTGGAGAGCTGCATATTCAATAATGTATCAGAGGCAGCGTTTTAAAAACAGCTTGGGATCGCCGCTCTGTCTTGTCCTGTCTGCCCGTCTGTCTCTTTGCGTGTCTTCCCTCCAGTCTGTCCAGTGCAAAGCCAGCAGATTGGCCACTTCTTTGGGGAGCTGATGTTTGGTTAAACTTTCATCCTGACGACAGTGTCTTCACTCGCTCTTTCTGTCCCTCAGGATGAGTATCTCTCTGTGCTTCTTTTGCTCTCTTTCTCAGAAGCAAGATTCCACCCCTTTCTCTTTCTTTTTGTACTCCCTCTCTGTGTCTTTCTCAGTGGACATGGACAAAACCTTTTAGCAACATTCATCATACACCAATCTGACCCAGAACAAATCTGCTTTTGACAGCAAGGGAAGGAAGAATATGTGTGTGCATGTGTTTGTTTTAAGGTCATCATGCTATTCAGTGCTTACCTGCTTCAGTACACAAGTCCACTGTGCTGCTCCATCCTTGAGGAATGAAAGAGTAAGAAATCTCCCCAGAATTCTCCTGCAAGAGAGAAGGACAGATACAGAGAAAGTAAACAGGGATGGGGAGGGAAGGGAAGAGAAAAAGTGGGAAAGGGATTAGGAACAGAGCCTTAGTCTTTCTGAACTCAATGCTCTTAAAGCCAACTCTGGGTTTCCCTGTGTCTGTGTCTGCTTGCACTTGCCTTTGCATTGGTGTGCGTTTTTATGGGCAGCATCTGGAAGTGTCGATCTGAATGCTTTGACATAAACACAAAATAATGTGCAATAATTGTTCCAAAAAGCATGTCAGGTTAAATGGACAGCCCTGGCTCAACTCCTATACTGGGGGACTTTAAGGCTTTTAAGGCTTCCATTTCAGCTACTTACAAGCCGTACGGGCTGTGAGGGGATGAGGGGCTGAAAAGCCAGCGGGAAACGCATACAGCACCTCAGTATGATAGGTACACACTCTGACAGATCAAAAGGGTTGCATTAGCACACATGTGTGAATACTAGCACTGAGGCGTGTGAAACGTAAGCAAAGAGAGAACATGTACACACACATCCAGATGTTACTCTTCCATGTTTAATGACTGTAATGGCCCTGTGCTGTTATACAGAATTCTTCTGCCATCTATGGCAGTGCAGCAGAGCAGCATCAAGTCGTAGCAAAATAGAAATCACTTCACTGGTGGAGTGAAATCAGGATGGGTCAAAGGATCACGAGCAGTTGCACAGTTATTTTTGTTATGAAATCTGTCCCCTTTTAAACTTTGAGGCCTTAGACAAATAACCTTCTGCAGCAGTGCTGCAAATCAGCCACTGCAGTAGATAGTAATAGTAGTAAATATCCAATCTGAGCAGTTTTAACATAATCCGATTCTTGTTTGTAACCCCTAATTTAAAGCATAACACTTTGCAGCAGGCTGTGACAATTTGCAGGTATGGTATTTTACAGCAAAAAAAGAAAAAAAGAATGAGATTACAGCATGTGTACCGTAGACAATATTAAGAGTGGAGGTTCAAGTGATTCTGGAGCAAGGTGCCATAACAAAGAGTCACCACTAGTCTGTGCTGTTACACCACTCCTGTGCTGCTGACCGACTTACTAAATAAGGGCAGAGACAATGATGACAGAATATATTAACTGCAGAATCTGATGATGTAAAGATCATGAGTTATTTAATTACAAATGAAATCTAGGACATATGTAATTACTGTTACATTCCTTGACCTCTTAACACCCGTTGTTTTCGGGTCAAAATGGCTCACATCTGACGTGGTCAGTTAATGTAATTTAGAAGCCATTCAAAGGATCTGTGTCTAAGACATCAGATAGCTTTTAGTGCAGCCCCTGCTTGCATATATGAACACTGTGGCAAATGTATACATGATCTATGTGTGAAAACTAGTTCACACTATTTTCGGTCGATGACACATTCCTCCCTGGATTCCTCTCCACTTGCACCATGTTTCCTCTGCAACGATCTGACAATAGCTGGTGAAATCAGTTTGGTGGGGGATTATTATAAGCATTGGTTACCCTCTATTGCGGGCGCCAGTTTTCCTCTCCATCATGTTTTTTTCCTGTTTGGTTTCAGTGCTCCCTGGTCGGAAAACCACCTTGTTAGTGAGAATGTGCTTCACCTGTGCTGGCCCAGCAGAAGTAATTAAAGCAAGGGCAGCCGCGGCAGAGAAAGAGTTTGGAAACTAGATCATTTGGAAAGCTCATGTTGGCGCAAGCAATTTCAGTTAACAGGTCTTGCACAATAAGCTAGGACAAGTTATGTTTATCCTATTTTCGGTGGACACGGCATTACTGTAGTCTTCCCCGATTTTTATGTGGTAAAGTGGCACCCATGGTGAAAGTCTGTCTGCAAACCCTTTTAGTTGCTTTGAATCTCTGTGAGGACTCCCGTGGGAGCCCTTCAGAGAGCCTGTGAATCCTTTTCATGCTGATGGTTGAAGTCACTATTCGGTGAGCATCAAAATGTTGATAGTAATTTGAAGGGAATTCAACTCCAGTTGCTCTGTTTGGACATGACCTTAAGGGTTTCTGCCGGTGGCGGAAATGATTCAGGGCAAAGCGGCATATTATTTAGGTCAATAAAGTGCTTTCACATACCCTTTTCACTCCATGTACCAAACTATTTCTGCACTGATCTGCACAGCAATGGCCCAGATAATTTTTTGATGTCCAACCCTAACCAGTGCTGCTCAGTAAAACTCGGTTTACTTTGGTTTGGCTTCACTCAGCATGTGTGAAACACTCTTCTTCGGTTTCTGTCAACTGGACTCAACATCAAGGCAAGTGGGTAAGCAGGGCAGCAGAGTGCGCATCAGAAGGCCATCTCTTAAGCCCTACTTACAATGCAGCGTCACAGCAGGGCCATGCATAACACTGACATAATTACCTACAAACTTTATCTCTAGACACAACCCTCCTAAAATTGCACCATCTCTTTTTACAGTGCCACTTAAGTGTGAAGTGTTTCAAGATCATATGCTCATCAGTAGTGTACTTTTCTGGAGAAAATACATTTCAAATTTAACTTTGTAAACATGTTTACTCTCTCGAGATGTGTGTGCAGCACTGATCAAAGTTGCCCAGAATGTTAAGGAGGTTATTGCAGGTCAAGTTGGCAGCAGTGATTCTCAGAGCATCATGACACCATTTTGCGTAAACAACTTGAACTTGTTGACAACTTGTTAATGTGTGTCTGGCGTTTAAGATTTTGCACAGAGGGATAGGCATTTCATCTGCCCCCACAAGGATGATTAGGCATTCTGAGAGCATCCATGATGCACACATGGCTGCATAATTCAACTGACCCTTTAAGAGTGACCCGCTGCTCTTGAACCTGGCCTCCAGTGGAATGGAGATTATTGAATAACAGTTATGGTCTCTGTGTAGCTCCTCTTAAAAGTTAAAGTAGGATAAGTACAGCTTCATCTGGCATTTTGAGTTAAGTCAGATTACAATGCTCTAGTGTGCATTCATATCTAGGATTTTACATACCAAATGCAGCCAAATTTCTGGGGAGTTAAACCAAAGAGTTAGTCTACAATGTTATGCCTTTATTGGAATTCTCGAGCAGACATTTGTCCATAGCACATGTTAAAACAAGAATAGTGAGAGTTAGAAAAACACGACTTAATGTTGATTGTATTGTAAGTTAAAGCTATAGTGCGTAGTTTCTGTCTCCTACATGAGGAATTCTAAGTATTGACAACAAAACTGTTGGCGCGTCCACATGACGCAAGCTTTCTGTGATTGCGCCCTACCCTCCACGCAGTTACTTGTAGCCAAGGACGACACGGATGATTAAAAACATGATGGACTCTTCAGAAGAGGTAACTATCTTCATTCGAGGTTCTGCGCACGAAAGTCGCCGGACTACACCATTTTATGAACATAGCCATACTGAGAAATACAGAGATTTTGGCCATTTGGCAATGGCTTGAATGTAACTGACGTTCATTATTATAAAAAGGTTACGCACTAAAACTTTAAATTAGGGTTAAGATGTTGGAGTTAGGAGTTTCTTGTAAGCACATATGGCTTTTAAACAGTTAATTTAATGATATAGCACATTTTACAATACAGAATTTAAAGCAGCACTCGACAATACATATTTTTTTATCAATAATGGAAAGATGACTTTGTGACACAAACCCACAGAGAATTATCACCAAACTGCAGGGGTCCGTTTCAGGAAGGAAGTTTAACAGCTGCAGTTGATTTACCCTGAGATGGGAAACTCTGAGTTTTCGGTTCCAGAACAGCTGATATGAGTTGGTTCAATCAACTTGGAGTAGTTTCACGTGCGTGCACCACCATAACAAAAAGGCAGCATGAATGGAGCCATGATACTACGATTCACCATGGCAACAACCACAAACAGGTCGGCGGAAATACTCATGCGCATATGCGAGTTTGAACATGTATTTCGTTTAAAAAGCAACACAGCGGCTGCTGCAAAAGAGAGAGAATTTGCGTGGGAGAAAATTGCTGCTAGAGTAAATGCGTATATTCCGCATATATAATGTATATCATATTTAATCATAAGTATAGCCTAATATTACTGAAAATCTATTTAATTTAGGTGCAATACTGCGGGCGAAAAAGTCCTAGGCCTACTTATCCCATTCTGAGGCACCATTAACAGAATTATAATTCATAATCTTTTATTTCAAAGGGTTTACATCATTCACCTGCAATCCTGTGGAACTACTTTTTAATGGCTCTTACTGGTTTGTGTCCAGGGAACACTAAAAATGTTTAAAGCACGTTTCAGAGCAATCTCTTCTGACGGCGCTTTGCTTTGCTACAGTGGCTTTACTAAAATGCTCCGCATCACCAAGGTTGTAAAGAAAACTGTAATGTGACACAAATGTGCTGGGATGTAGAGCATGTCGACGATGGGTGACGTTAGTGATATAAGGATGGATAAGGATATGTAGGCTACATAACTGATTGACTGGGAAGAAAAAGTATACCGCTCAAATAGGAAGTTATCTGGAAATTAAAATGCGTTAGGGCCTCAATATCATCTCCCGACGTATGTTTAACTCCCTGCGAAGTAATACAACGTCTTCATCAACGGGATCGTCGACAAAAGGAAATGCCATGTTTTGAGAATAAAACAATGTTTTAAAGTCTGCCTAAAGCGTCAGTTATACTCGCGCGTGGTGGTCGCGACACTGAACAGCGGTGGCGTTAAGGAGCAAAGGCTACCGATGTTTTTCTTTCTAAGGACTAGAAGAAGAAGAAAAAGATAAACAATGGCAGAACAGGCAGCAACAGTGCCGTCAGTGCTTCAATTTGATTCAATGAACTACTTGATGGTATAAAGCCTTTCATTCACAAAAAAAGAACTCATCTTAACCCAGTAAGTTTACAAGAGAGACTTGCAGTCAGTCGGCGAGTCCTGGCATCCGGTTTCCCAGGAGCTCGTTCAGGCTTCCTGTTTCCGGTTTGTCGGGTGCCGCTGAAAAAAATAGACTGGTGCACGCCCTCTGCTCGCGCGCTGAAAATCGGACGCGCCGGCCGGAAATTACGTCATTTTGATGTCATGAATGCCATACGCATAAATGAGCCATGACAGTTAATAAACCAACAATGTTTTTTTTATTTATGCCGGTATAACAAACTGCGCTAAAATGCGCCTGATACAGAATGAATGAATGAATGAGGAAATGAAAGAGCGCTGTATCAGAGGGAGGAGCGTTAATTCTCTTCATACATCCATGGGGAGGAGTCTGAGAGAAACTCAAGGTTTCTTGAAGAAAACCTGCTCCCGACCAGGTTAGGTTCATAGGCTCAGTTACCATAGTAACTGACTCTGAGGTTAAGTTACCTCTCTTTCTGAAACGGAAAACCCACAGTTTCCCTCATCTCAGGGTTAACAAACTCAGAGTTGTCACTAAACCTGCTTTCTGAAACAGACCCCAGTTCTCCTCAGCTCTACGGAGCATTTTATTGTCTTTCTGCACATTGCTATGGTTTCAAAGCCTGCAGATGCGTTGCTGCATCAGGGTCTTAGCGCCGCCCAGGTCGGTTGTCATTGGTTTAAAAAACTACACGCAAGACAGAGCATTTTTTTTCCCTATCCCAGAATAGATAAGCGGTGTAGCCAGACCATACTCCAGCCCTGACATATTGCTGTGGAGATAGGTCTGGCAATGCGCAACTAGCTGCTGAACATAGCGGTGCATTAGAATCAAGACCAAAACACAGCTAAATGGAGAGTGAAAATCTGACTTACAATAGTTGGAAACACGACTCCAAATAAATGCAATGTTGCTCTGTATAATAAATAGATAAATAGGCAATTGTTTGCTAACATGTTGAATATATCAAATGTGTTAGGTGATAATGTCAATCTTATGTTAACAGCTTGTCCCCAAGTGGCCAAAAATAATAATTAATGGAGGTGCTAAAGGTGCTGTACTGAAAATACTGGGAAAAAAGGGGTCTGGGATTGCCTCCACACAGACCGTTTACCAACTTGTCAAATAACAACGCTTTGTCACACTTACTTGCATGCGCGGCCGGAACAGCTACCAAAACAAAGAACAGAGAAGCTTAGATAACAGCACATGCCATTACTGCACAATATATTTATTAGGGCTGTCAATCGATTAAAAAATGGCTGTAGGTTACCAGTTTCATTGAACGCACCGTCTCCGTCTGTGTTTTTCCTGATCACCCTGTTGGGGTTGTATTCGCTCTAACAACCGCCTCGCTCTACATTATCCCTTACTTAATCCAGCTACTAGCTAGCGGAAGGCTAACGTTACCTGCTGTTGAGTGTAGTGTTAACTAGCGTCATGTGCAGCAATGTTTCTGTTGCCTGTCCCTCCTTCATTTTACAGTCGAATGGTGGCTAGAACGGCTCGGGGTGAAAGGTCAATATGGAATGGATTAATCTGCATTATTTTTGACAGCCCTAATATTTATATAACAAAATATTTGTCTACTGCTATATTAATGTTCTGAATGTCAAGTACAGCCCCTTTAAATAACCATGTTTCAAATGTTGGAACAAAACTACAAGCAGTCAGGCAGATAGCATCTTTTTCCTTCAAACGCTACATCTCCAGTCAGTCACCCAGCTGTATGAAAAAATTCTAGTCTGCCGGTCCAAGACAAGATAACCCTGAGACATCAATAGGGTCAACCCCAAAAAAGACATTACACAACAGTGTTTCAGGCTAAGTAGTACTTAATGCTAATAAACAGAGCTTATTGTGAACAATTGTTGAAAAGTCCCTGAAGTTTCAAGGTCTTCCTGTAAATCACATTAACAACTGTAGACATACTGATCTGTTGCATACTGCCTCTTGAGAGGCCAAACCGATTCAAACGGATACTACTGCTCCACAACAGCACAGAGAAAAGAGTTAGAATGTAAGGCTAATTCTTTTCATGCTTACTGGAAGGAAGAAAAGCTGCAGCAGAGGATAGCTGCTAGCAATCTACAACACAGCAAATTCCATGTAATGGCAGTATTATGACGCAGTTTACACAAAGGGCACAAGCAACCCTGCTGTGAAACGGTGTCACTTCTTTGTGAAATAATCCTATATTTTTAAATTCCATTTAACACTGGTGTGAAAAAAACTCACAATGAACTGTTGAGCAGCAGATGCTATTGTGTGCTTGGGGTGGCCCTGCAGTCATGGATATATGGTGACAATTCTGAATTATCATTTGGTAGGTGCAACAAATGACTCATAGCTGTCCTACTTTTAAAGACATATTAGACACTACTGTGCTCGGGGGCCAAGAGAACGAATGACTGAGAGAGCAAAAGAAGTGAAAGAAAGTGTCTACAACACAGAGGGGAAGCAAGAAAAATGAACGGGTGTTAGGGGGTGAGGAAGAGAGGGGGAGATGAGGAGAATTATAGCAAATGAGAAAGGGCAAATGAGATATAAGAGGGAAGAAGTGCTTCTAAAGTGGAGAAACTCTGACAGAGCTTTGCCCTGTTCCATCTGCTCAGCTATCATCTTTAAAGGCAAAATTACACAGTACATCTAATTACCTTACATCAAATTGTCTCAGTGCTAACATCCTAATTCTTTCACTGGCAAAGACAATGCGTGCAGCTTTTCTCACTAAGAAACTATAAAGTTCTGGATTAGAAACACCTGACATTTCTCTCTCCAAGATGGAGTGTTAATAAGTGCTGAATAAATACAGAAAAGTTGGCTGACTGTCACAGAGGTGGCAGTGGGTGAGACCAGCATGACATGACACCTGCTTATTTCTTGCTTTTGACAAGGTCACAAATGTTAGGCTCATATTGGAATCCCACGAGTGCAGAATGGGAATGCTGGAGCAGAATTAGAATGGCCACAGAATGACTGCAACGGGTTTCCTAATGAAGCCTCTCAGTCCTTCTGCCAAAGTGACCCATTTTCTCTTTCTCTCGGTTTCTTCCCCCTCTCGCTGATACAGCTGCCCCAAATTCTTCACAGGGAAAAAATATGCATAGATTTAATTAAAATGGCTAAAATGATTGGAATAGATTCTTGTATCCCCTTTCTTCAAACCATTAGTCCTTGGGTGTGCTTGGTCTCCAGCGGGTGACGGGGTCAGTCTTCATTCTCGGGAGAAAATGTCACCGTGGAGATGGCATATTGCAATAACACAAATGAACTTTAAAGGACAAGACAGGATTGAAAATACAACCCCAAATCAGAAAAAGTTGGGACAGTATGAAAAACACAAATAAAAAAAGAAAATAGTGATTTCTAAATGTACTTTGACTTGTATTTCATTGCAGACAATGTGAACACAAAATATTTCATGTTTTGTCTGGTCTACTTAATTTTATTTGTAAATATACATCCTTTCCTGTCATTCAGACCTGCAACACATTCCAAAAAAGGTTGGGACAGGAGCAATTAAGGTCTAGTAATCAGGTAAATTGGTTAAATAATGATGTGATTTGAAACAGGTGATGTCAACAGGTGATTGTAATTATGATTTGGTACAAAAGCAGCATCCAAGAAAGGTCTAGTCCTTTAGGAGCAAAGATGGGCCGAGGATCGCCAGTTTAACAACAAATACGTGAGAAAATTATTGAAATGTTTAAAAACAATGTTCCTCAAAGAAAGATAGGAAGACATTTGCTTATTTCACCTTCAACAGTGCATAACATAATTAAAAGATTCAAGGAATGAGGAGGAATGAGGAGGAATATCAGTGCGTAAAGGACAAGGGCGCAAGCCTAAGCTGAACAACCGTGATCTCCGATCCCTCAGGCGGCACTGCATCAAGAATCGTCATTCATCTATAAGCAATATCACCACATGGGCTCAGGACTACTTTGGCAAACCTTTGTCAAGTACCACAATACGTAGTTACAGCCACAAATGTCAGTTAAAACTGTACTGTGCCAAAAGGAAGCCCTATGTTAACAGTGTCCAGAAGTGCCGTCGACTTCTCTGGGCTCAGAGGCATCTGGGATGGACCATCACACAGTGGAAACGTGTACTGTGGTCAGATTAATCAGTATTTCAGGTATTTTTTGGGAGAAATGGACGCCGTGTGCTCTGGACCAAAGAACAAAAGGATCGTACAGACTGTTACCAGCAACAAGTCCAAAAGCCAGGGTCTGTCATGGTATGGGGTTGTGTCAGTGCCCTTGGCAAAGGAAACTTGCACTTCTGTGATGGCACCATTAATGCTGAAAAGTACATAGAGATTTTGGAGCACAATATGCTGCCTTCAAGAAGACATCTTTTCCAGGGACGTCCATGCATATTTCAACAAGATAATGCAAAACCACATTCTGCACACATTACAAAGTCCTGACTGCGGAGGAAGAGGATATGGGTACTTGGTGTGGCCAAGAAGCGCAAAATGCGATAACGAAGGCTCCGTACTGTTGCCCACCTTAAGACTTGTTTGCAGCAAGAATGGGACAAAATTACACCTGAAACACTTCATCACTTGGTGTCTTCAGTCCCTAAACGTCTTTTAAATGTTGTGAAAAGGAATGGCAACATTACAAAGTGGTAAATGCTTTACTGTTCCAACTTTTTTTGAAATGTGTTGCAAGAACCAAAATAGGAATTTTGTTTTTTTGAAACAAAAACAATAAAACAAATGAGGAACACATTCAATTATGTGCTGTTGTATTGTCTGCAATGAAATACAAGTCAAAGTACATTTCGAAATCACAACTTTCTTTTTTTATTTGTGTTTTCCATACTGTCCCAACTTTTTCTGATTTGGGGTTGTATGTTTTAATTGTGTGTTTGGGTGTGTATTCATGTTTGTGGTACCAAGACAATTGTTTTTTTTAGTACCAATCCACTCTGACTGAATTCCTGGACAATTTCCTGAATAATTAGGACGGCTCTTTTCCCCCATTTTGATCATCAGACTTCTTGGATTTGATTGTTCTGACATAATGTCACTGTTTTAGACAAATTAAAAGAACTTAGCAGGGTTTATGAAGTAAAAGTGCAAACCCTTGCAAGATAGCTGGATATTTTGTTAAATATCTTGCAATTACAAAATTCCCTGGAGCGACTGATTATACGGCACTCAGACACCCACTATAAGTGTGCAAAGTTGTTCGCTGAACAGAAGATGATCTGTTACCTTGCTTGGAACAGGCTGAGTTTTTCCAGAGGTGCTTCTGAATATAAATCTGATCTTGGAATGGCGGAATGAGCTAAGACTGTATATCAACTCATGACATCTGGTTCACATTCTCATTTTGTTTGCCTTTCCTTCCATTAAACTTTCTTTTCTTCACCAGCGTTGGGCAGTAAACCATTAC
>CM042427.1:24503170-24515670 GCA_023631565.1 Gymnocephalus cernua | reverse complement strand
GAGAAACATATGACTCTGTGCCCCCAAGTGAGTCTCCAGTAGCAGTGGGCCAGCCAAACCTTAGCCACTAATGAGGCTCTACACACAGTCCCAACAGAGCCCACTCCAAACACTGGGAACCAGACACACACAAGGAGGGAGACAGAGACTAATATGTAGATGCATGCCCTCAATGACACACACACATACACATACACACACATGCAGACAAGCACACACATATCAGAGAAATGTTAAAATCTGACGCACAACCTTGGGCTTCAAAGCAAACAAATGCAAAGGGGCACACTAACATGGCATGTGTTTGGTTAGCTACAATTGTGGAGCTTTTTATGTTTTAAATTCTTTGGAGGATTGGCATCCCTCTCTACTAGTCCTCAGTTCTGAGGTAGGTGTGGGTGACTTGGACACAATTGAGCAGCAATAATTATAGTATTACAGCTATTTCTCAATACTGATATGTGGCAGTATTTCATATTCAAATGAAGAGTAAAATGTTTAACAACCTCTTTGAGCCAAATATTTTTTTTATTGTTCCTTCAAATATTTGGACAATTATGTTCAATAATTACTTGCAATCATTCATCAGCTACATGTGCAAAGGTGTTTTTTTATTCACTGCTGCTACTGATATTCACACTGTACTTATTTATGTTTGTACTGTTTGAATGTTGACACTGCACTACAATAGAATTAGTACGATCCATTTGAAACAATCTTTTTAACCTAATCTTACTTGTAACCTAATATCACTTACTTCTACTTAACATTGTATTTATTTCCTATGTTACTTTATTTACTTTATACACTCATTGACTTGCTCTTTCTTACTCTTATTTTACCTTGAATCTGACTGTGAGCAACTGCATCTAAATTGTTTCCCTCAGGGGATCAATAAAGTATTCTGATTCTGATCATTCTGATATGTGTAGAGTTTTATGTGATCATAGCAACTTTCAAATTTTGTTTGTAGAAAAATGGGACATCCTTGTGATAATCGGTGCAGTCTTTACAGGTAGTTGCTTTTAAGCCATTCATTCTTAGTGTTTTTGGGTGTGGCTGTCACCAAAGTCAGAAATGTTTAAATGTGACACATAGAGGAGCCTAGGTGCCTAAGTTAGATGTTTTTAGTTATTCTGGCTGATAAGACAACTAAGGTTGAAGTTGTGCTGAAAACTACATGTATCAATAAGAATAATAAACATATAAATTGTCCAGCTCTTGCAGCTGCAACAAATGTGTGTGAGTGTGTGAGTGTGAGGGAAATTGTCAATCAAGGACAGTATGTTTACACCCACTCAGTCCTGGGAAGCGTTCTAAGGCCGGACAGACAAAGAGCGTTTGCTTGTTGCAAAACGTGAGGTGCACCACACTGCCTTTTTTGTTGAAGACACCCCGATCAGACCAGTTGCGTCTTTTTCTTATTCTTGCTAGGCAACCATCTAATCAACCGTCCTCAGCCAACCGTTATTTTGCTGTGAAGTTAAATGACCTTGGACGTTTTTTCCGCTCTGAGTTGGGATTTTTCAACTCGAGGAGTTTAGGGGCGCTCCAACAAAAAAGATCCGAGATGTTCAGCCATGCAAAAGCAGCAAGCAAAATGCTTCACTCTCATTGAAAACAATTACAAAAATAATGTTTTCCTTTTACTATATTTTTTTCACTTTTGTATCGTGGGTGTGTAGGGCCTTAAAAACCTTCATTCAAATTTTTGGTAATATGTAACTTTATTTTATCTAAAAATGAACTGTTAACTATCATATTTTAATTTTATTTAGTCAACTACAATCATATGAAGAGACTATAAACATTAATCTTGAATTAAAGTTCTGCTGTAGTTTAAGGGATCCATGAAGAAAATTATACAAATTTGGACTTGTTAAATGTTTTTCACAGCACTCAAACCACTGAGCTCAGAAATAAAACAATTTACAAACAAAAGAAATTTGGAGATACAAGGTTTAAACTTATATAAAAAGCACTGCATTTACAACACAAGATTAGTCCATTCTCACACCGATACACTGCAGTCAGATATTACAAACACAAGTTCCAGCCCAGTTGTATGGCACTGGAGCATATTTACTTTTCTTTTGAGAAGTATTGTGAGTCTGCTGATATCATTACAGAGCACCCCAGTCTAAAAGTAATAAGTTTGAGATATACTAAGGCTGAAACCTGTAATCCATAAATAAATAAAAATAGTGGCCTTGCCTTTAAAAAAACTATAAGGCAGTATCCCGGTCATGACTAACAGCTTGTGACAGCCAGATTCAGTTGCAAGACAGCGGGGAAGAGGATTTACTGTATATTATCACTCTTTGTGTAGTCTGGCTATCACCAGACCAAACTCAATAGATTTAAGATTGAGCATTGGTCTGGGGAATCTGCTCTGTATTTTCTCTGCACAAGAGGCGTGACCAACGGGCATACTTCAAATAACTGCACGCAATTGGACAGTCCTTCAACCAATCAGACCAACGATCCGGGTGACGTAGCAGCGACAGCGGCATCAACGGGTAGCTGCGCTTTGGTGGCCGGCTTGTTGAATGTAAACAAAAAGCTGCTTGCCGTTGCTTCTCTATTGTCATCGTGTTAAACCCGCCAATAGCACGCAAGGTGGATAAGCCAGTTTGTGATTGGTTCCCGCAAAATTGTGAACGGAAGCAGGAGAGATAAACGTACAGGTTTCCAGACCAGGCTGCAGGGCGAAATCAAATCACTGGCACTACGCAGAATTACTACATAGCACGTATGATATCTTATTGATTAACTAATGGAAGGGTGTAAATATATCACACAGGCTGTATAATCCCTTTAAAAAGTATCCTATTGGCTACTGATTCAGTTCTGTGCATTTATGATCATGGCTTTACCAGGGGAGTGCAGTGGGAGTGTTACCCAGAGTGTCTCTTTGTTATCTTAACACATGTTATTGTGTTTCAGTGAGCAGGATCCAGAGCCAAGTAAATTTTGAGAACGCAGATTGTTTCGTGATACACACACTGCCAACTGCTGATGGCATGCTGTGTTTAATGGGTTGAAAATTAAAGGAAGAAAGTACAAGAGAAGGAAAACACGAAATGAGACTCTCCCTTACCTTAAGAAGCACTTTGGCACGTCAAACTGCAAAGAGAGAAAGGAGAGACAGAGGAGAGAGGGAGGAACGAGATGGAAAGAGAGGAAAAAAGATTGAAATTAGATTACCATAGGGTGCAGTTGCAGAACAACAACTGTGAGAGGTGAAACAAGAGGAGATTTCAAAGTGCTAGAGTGGATTTCATCTCACAAACAGGCCTGTTGTGCATTTGTCTCTCCCTCTTCACCCATAGAAGTACATTCACTGTATCACGGACTTTAAGCACGTTGAAAATCAATCTCTTAAGGTATACCTTTGTTCCACAAACTATTCCATGATTACAATGCCTAAATTATAATTCCCAAGTCATTCCTCCCTTCACATATTTAGACTTCCCTATAATGAATTCAAACATTCTCTGATGGAAATGTGTGAAAGTACAGTAGTCCCACAAACAAAATTACCTATTGCGCAATGCATGCAAATGACATGAGCTCAGTTTAGTCCGGCGCCGGTGGGTTTTGACAGCTTTGACTGGAAATGTGGAGTAGATGTACACGAGGAAGCAAAGTGAAGCAGTTTCTGCTGCATTGAATACCATTTGACAGTTGCATCATTTGAAAAACAAATTATAAAAGATGCTGCTCTTAAATCTGCTTTTGCGGGGGCAGTTTAAAAGAGAACTTGCAGAGTAAATAAACAAAAAGAAAAAAAAACATTATCTTGAAATAGCCCTCATGGATTTGCTAAATGTCTGGAACCTGAACAATATTTATTCCACTCCTCCATTCCCTCTGCAGCTCCAGACTTTATCCGACCCCAGCAAAGTAGAGCAGGAAGTGGGGAGACAGTACTGGTTTGTTGGATGTTGTTCTTCTGTCTTCCCTTGCCAACCACTGACCTACTGTACTTCACACTGCCATGCTCCCCTGGCTGCAATACATGCGGCCTTGGAAGGAGACGATGCAAACCCCCCCCCCCCCCTCCCCCCTCCCCAAACATGTTGATGTCAGATTAGAGAGATTTTGGTCACTTCCCAAAACTGACATTCAAACCCACTTCATGCCGTGACTGGCCAGCTGTACGCAGGTAAGAAAGGAGCCAGGGTTTGAACTCTCTCTATCCCTCTTTTTTCATTCTTTACACAACTATTTCTGTAACTTTTCATGAACAACACTATGAATGTCTTCCAGGAGAGATTGTCTAAACGTGTGCGCCGTTCTCCTCGAATTTAAACAATTTCAGGTCTCCCACGCCTTCCCGTATGGCCGTTCACTCAGAACAACTATAAACACCTTTGATTTCCGATCGACCGACCTTTACACATAAACACACCCACAACGATCCCTGTCTGCCTTCTTAACAAAAAACCTAAAGTCACCAGGATTGTTTTTAAAAGGTTGGGAAAAGAAAGTGCTTCTTAATTTGCAGATGCTACCTTAAATGCTGTCAAAAACATTGGAAAGGTTGAGTTCATATTGACAAACAATACTCTTTCTCCTTGGTTTCTGAAAATAGAATCCAGGTACCATTTGATTTTACTCTACAGTATATAGATCTTGAATACACAGTTAAGTTGTATTTAAGACTCTTAAAACTGTAAGTACAAGCTCATAAAGAGCACATAGAGGTACATTACAGTTCAAAAAGCCGTCAAATGACACAGGAACAAAGCCCCTCCTACACCACTGTGTAACAGTGGACACAATAAATGCAGGTAGGATTTTCATATTTCTTTCTTTAGGGCATTTATTTAATGGTGACAGTAGAGATACCAAGAAGAAACACGGCAAGAGATAGTCTTGGTATTTTAGCATTTTTCGACACCAAACAGATAGAACAGCAACTTTCTAACCTGTCAAACACAATTTGCTCTTAAGTATTAAGATACTTTGGTCAAACTAATTTGGAAAAAGGTGCTGACAGAAAACAGTGTTAGAATTAGAAAGTGTTGAAATTCTTTTTTTTAAAAATTGGCAGCCAAATGAGACAAACTTACACATCTGTGTCACCACGATCTTTTGTTTAATTTTCTTGTAGATACTAGATGGTATTTAAGTATTACGGACATGATATTGTATAATTAATAAGATTTGCCAAGGTAGTCTTTAAAATTCTCCTAAGGGCACATTAGAAATACACATACACTGTTATCTACAGTGTGTACATGTGTTGCTAACACACAATGGTAGATAAAATCTGCAACAAACAACTTGACACCATATCCATACACTCTAGACCCAATCTGACACCCATGAATGCACAAATACATTTAAACCTACACACACACACACACACACACACACACACACACACACACACACACACACACACACACACACACACACACACACACACACACACACACACACACACACACAATCATTCTGTTTCATTAGTGAGGAGCAGATAGATTACCCTCCCAAAGGAGACATTGACCAAGAGGCCATTGATCTACTGAGCTAAACCAATCTGTGTGTGTGTGTGTGTGTGTGTGTGTGTGTGTGTGTGTGTGTGTGTGTGCGCATGTGGAAAGTAGCCTACTGATGGAGTCTTTAAATTGTTAGAGTAAGCAGAGTAAATCTAATCCAGTTGTGTTTAATGGAGAGCGAAAGAAACAGGCAGTTGACATATTCATTAGGTCCAATTACTCTGTCCAATCACTTCCATCTCACTCACTCACTAGAGAGAGAGAGAGAGAGAGAGAGAGAGAGACAGAGACAGACAGAGAGAGAGACAGAGACAGACAGAGAGCGAGAGAGAGATAGAGAGACATAGAGAGAGAGAGAGAGAAAGAGAGAGAGAGAGAGAGAGAGAGAGAATCAGTAGTATTTATGTCTTGGCAAACCACCACGAGAAAAAGATTGATAGTGCTTGAATGATAAATAACAAACATATTTATTTCACTTAACTGAATGACAACATGGTGCATTTGGAGGCATCTGATATAATTTGATCTCATTCAACCCTGTGAGAGTACTGAAGTGTAAATCAATCTGGCTAAAACTGGAATTAATCAATTACACAGCCTTATTGATGATTTAATAAAGATCGTTATGCTCAGGGGTTGTAATCATGACTTATGGTAATAAAACAATGACACAGCAATATTTCCTATAACAAGCTTGTTGTGAACACAAACAATCACAGACAAAAACAAGAAGAAAATGCTATTACTGGTGACATATTATCTGCCAGAGTGTGAGTGTGTGCTTGAATGTTTCCCATCTACATGTGTGGGACTTGTAATTAGCTCTCTAGCTTGTTCTCTTACATTAGATGTGAAGGTAATTGGGGTTTCTGGATACTCACTCTCAATCTCTGTCAATGTGATTGTGTGTGTGTGTGTGTGTGTGTGTGCATGTGTGTGTGTGTGTGTGTATGTGTGTGTGTGTATGTGTTTGGTGTCTCTATTCTGGAGACTGGCCAAACCATTACTGTGTGCTCAGCCTGCTCTAAAGCAGCTTGTGATTCATTAGTAATGAGTCCATTTGCAAACTAAATGAGTGTTTGAGTGGCCGAACGGCGGTGTGTGTGATAATTGTGTCCACTTACTCTATTCACTGCTCTTGCTCTACTATTTTGTAGTAAAACATGGAAAACACACTCACTCTCTCTTACATTTATACATACAGACTCCAATGTTTGCAAGCTCATGTGGACATAAAGTCAGTCAGTTGTGTCATTAATTACTGTTTTACACCTGCTCGTCTCAGATAATTAAACATGCTGACACACAAACATGCTGACACACGCATGCATGCACACACACACGCACACACACACACACACACACACACACACACACACACACTTTACATGTTTGCGCACGCAGAAACATAATAAATCTATCACACTCAGGCTCACGCAAAAACTTCCAGACAAGTTTTGTTTTACACCGACGTGCCAAAAATACATTCTCATTTTCACTTTGAGGAAGGTGAGGATGGCACCGCTAAACAGAGCATGTTTTGGGGGATCTCTCTCCCTCTCTTAGTCTCACATACAAACACATCTCCATACACCTTCTTCTCCCTTTCTCACTCTGTCTTTCTCCCGTCCTCACACTCCTTCCTCTGTACACTGTATTGTCTATTCTCTGCTATACTCACACACTGAGACAGTTTAAAGGCCGGGAGATTGTGTGTGTGTGTGTGTGTGTGTGTGTGTGTGTCTCCCACCAGCCCATTTTCTCAACAAAGGCCACAGCTGCTGCCGGTTTGCTGAATAAAAGATGACAGAGCCATAATATCAGGAGATTACCAGCTAACGAAACAATGATTTTGTCCAATTTAAATAGCGACATCAGTTGCATCACAAGCACTTTGCATGTCAACTGTGATATAATAATGTTTGCTACCAAATGAAAACTGTTTTCATCTGCACAGAGAGACTCCCTGACTCTGTCTCCTCCTCTTGTTCTCGCACTCCCGATCTCTCTCTCTCTCCCCACATATTTGTACTGGCTCTCTCGCCCTGCCCCTCTCACACGCACACACATACACAAGGAGCACGTAGAGCATATGGCTATTTCTCTCCTCTTTGAAGGGTTGCTTTGAAGCTATGGCACTGTATCGATTGGCGCTCAGATGAGCTCGCTTCACCAGATCCCTGCGATTATCTGTCGCTTTATTTCAAACAGAGCGCATGAGAGGGGGCTTACACACCCATCACTCACTCACACTCTCACAGTCAGTTATACACTCATACATGAAGTGCACACAAACACGCGCGTTCACACACAAATGGGGATAATGAGATGAGCTTACACGCTGAATCCCAATACTTAAGGCAAGCTGCGCTTCAGAACTGACAAGTGAGCGGTGAATGTTAAGAGAGTGAGGACATAGTGAGAGAAAGAGACTATTAAGGCTGGCAAAGTGATGAAACTTATAAGACATTTTTACCAGGGCTGTACTCTGATTTGAAAAAAATCTGTTCTGCAATGGGCATTATGAACATCACTTTGTCAAAATTAACTTTAAAATCTTTAAACTTGGAATGCAAATTTCATGTGCAAAACGTTGATCTCAGGGTTAAGGTTAACAGCTGTTTGTCAACTTCTCTTTGAAAAAAACTAGGGCTGTCAAAATAACATGTTCATTTCGATTAATTAATCTGAGAAAAAACAACGCGTAAAATGCGTTGCTACAGGCAACAGAAACATCGCTGCATGTGATGCTAGTTAACACTACACTCAACAGCAGGTAACGTTAGCCTACCGCTAGCTAGCAGCTGGATTAAACACGGTTAAAATGCTGACAGCTAACGCTAAACGGTGTAAAGTGTGACTGTATTTCATTCACTGTAGAGGATTCCGACACCTCTGTAGCTGCAGCCGTTGTTGGAAAAACACAGACGGAGACGGTGCGTTCCTTTAAACTGGTAACCTACAGCCTCGTGGTGCATTCAAAGTTATTGTAAAATACCATTTTCCCATCTGGTGGATGTTTTTGTCATTCAACAGCAATTTACTAGAGAAATAACCCTTTTCCTGAAGCACTTTTGAATGTATTTCCTCAGCAGATTAGGTCATATTGTTGATTGTTATGGTCATTATTTGAATAATAATAAAACAAGTTTTTTAACTTTAATGTCACTAATGCTGATTATTCATTGATTCATTCGAATTAAAATATTTTAATCAACAAAAAAAAAATCAAAGATCTAACTAACTGTAACAAAACATGGTCACTGTGGTTTGCTTTTGCAGACTGCAGCAGGGATTACACAAAGAGGGAACTTCTGCTTAATGCCCATAGGAGTAAGAAACAGAGTGAGCCGGGGTGACATGAAATGTTAATGGTCTGCCCAGAGCAGCAGAACTTCATAAAAGACTTGATTTAAAAACTACCAGTCGCTTTCAGGAACAATGAACATTTTAGAAACGCTGGAGCTGGACACACACTGGCTACACTGTTGAGTTGTTATTGAGAATAAAGATTTGTGTGTAATTCATGTGCTAAGAGTATTCCTCCTGAAAACAATAGGAAACACACACGTGCACACACACAAAGATGGTAACCAGCTGAATAAATACACAGGCATATTGTAACACCAGAGCCACATTTCATGATTACAAACACTCACATGCTGCTCCAATCCTTAGTTTACAGTAATGAGGCCACACACACACACACACACACACACACACACACACACACACACACACACACACACACACACACACACACACACACACACACACACACACACACACACACACACACACAAACTACGTGTGCACAAACCCAGAAGCCGATGTCTAATTGTGGTGTTAAATGTTGGAATAATCTTGATGAGAATCCTTGAATCCTTCATGATGCTGGGCAGGGTGATCACAAAGCTGACATTTAGTCTGTGCTCAAAGCTGTGCATCACCCATCTAAAGGTGTGATCACCAGCAAATCACACTGAGCTCTTGGTTTCCCAAGGTGAGAGCAGTGATGATCATCTCAGACCCAACAGATACAATGCCAAAGGTCAGCGATGATTAAGCTTTAACAATTTTAACAATTATGATGTTCCAAGTTAATGATTCCAGGCAAATTCTAGTTAATAGTTTTTGTTTTGTTTTACATGTTAAAGGGGCATTTAAGTGATTTTCTATTGCACTTCTATAAAGCTGAGAGACTCACAAGAGACAGATTAACAAGTGGGTCTACAGTCACGCTAGCAGCTCTATTAGACTGTAAAACTCATTGTAAACAAAACTGTTACATATAGACAAAAGTACTGGACATATACAAATTCTGACCTATTGATGCAAACTGCAAACTACAAATGTACCTGCTGGTGACCCTAGAAAAAAAGTCAGGGGATCATCAAAGTCATTAGGAGACATCATCCATAGCTATAAAACAATTGTTCTATATCTATGACATTATCTGGAAACCATGAATGTCTGTACCAGAAATGTGTGCCAATCATCTTGTAGTATAAATATTTTGCTGCATAAGTGGAAACTTTGACCTAACGATGATGCAAGAGGTATAGAGAAGGAATCACCAAAGTCTGCAGGATTCACCCTCTGGGAAACATGAATGTCTGTACAAAACGGCATTGGCAATCTGTGGAATAGATACCTCAGCCTGGACCAAAGTCTGGAGCCATGACTCTAGCTTGGCAAAAAACAAGATTCGACCAAACTGAAGCAGCAGAGGCTGAAGATATAGAGCAAGCTCCAAACATACTGAATCCAGTGTTTCCCACACATAGACTAATGTGCGGCGGTGCGCTTCACAATCAACACCGCCCGCCACACTTGTGTTTATAATTTTTTTTAACGCTATTTAAAACATGAAGCGTATTCGTTCAGCAGCATTTCCTTCCCTGCTCTCCTCCGTCTCTCTGTCACTTGCGTCTCACTCACCCACACAGCCACGCCCACCGTGCACACAGCGTCTGTCTTCATGAAGAGGAGAGAAGCTGGCTGCCGAAATTCACAAGTTGACGACACGCAAAGGTTGGTATCTCATGAACACCTTTACACAATCACACATTAAAATTGCTACAGATACTTTATATTCTGAATACAATGTTGCCAGTGTGTTAATGTTAGAGTCCTGACCCGACTCTTAGCAAACCAGCAATTTCGCCCGCTTTAGAAAGTTAACTAGTCGCAAGTTTGCGGTAAAATGCAGTTGGGTTGTCGAGGTCAAAACATTATACGTAGCAGCTGTGAATCAAATAAATGTATAATAAATAATGTTATGTCATTTTTTACTCTTACACTGAATGTTCGCTGCTTCAACCCAGATGAGTATTGAAAAGTATTTTCCGCGACTGAAAAGGGCCCGTGTTGAGGATGAGGAGCAGCCTGAACCTGAGGTATCAGTCTCAAACAGAGCTCAACAGTCCCACCAGTGAAATTAGTTATGTTATTAATTTGTTTACAATATTTTCAGGCTTCAACCAGTGAAATACAGGGTCAGGGAGAGAGAGAGAGAGAGAGAGATAGATTTGTTAGGCATTGAAGAAAGAGTAGGAGAGGACAGCATCCAACATGCTGCTGTGAGAGAGACAGCTGAAGCAACAGGTGAAGTGGACAAACAGATCAGGTCAGGTAAGAAAGGTATAGGGTGTGAAATTTGTGCAGCTGTGGAGGAATTTGTAAAGATGTGTTTAGATAGAGCGGAAAATAAAGTTCTGCGTACCGATTTATGTACGAAGGAATTCTTTTTTCTCTCGCCCTGCCCCTCTCACAGGGGTTTTGTCCAGTGCCTGAATTGAATCAAAAAAAGATGCCAATACTCTTATTCAGCAGTTGCATGACATCATCAGTGCATGTGTCTTTGGTATATTTATATGCATAGATTGGTTATATATTACTTCTAATGTATTTTTGTGACATTAACTTTTTTGCTCACCAGCCACTGTGGCTACTGGTTTCCCAAAGACAGCCACGCATCATTTTAAGGTTGGGTGTAAAAGCTCCTTTTGTATGAAAACATGCCATCAATTAAGACACAGGCATAAAACGAGTAGCTTCTTATTGCATTAGTGGTTCAGGGTTGTAGAAAATTTATCGAAAGTGGTTTGGTTGGAGCGAGCACTCGCGTGTCACTCAAGCAGAGTCAGCAGCATGCATGCACCCCCGGTAATGAGGAGCAGAGCGCACAGAGCAAAAAAGTCTGGTGTTCTGTTGCACGCTCTCTCCACTGCTTTTACAAACTTCTTCTAAATGTCTTTCTGCCACAGACACAGCCGTTGCTTCGGCTGCACCTGCCATATACGCGCCAGGGCTTGCTGGTCTGGTGTGCGGGATTTGGTGACCGCCACCATGCTCCTGGCCGTGGGCTGCACACTGGATCATAGCTGTGCTCCTGTGTCAGGCGGTGGGACAGTTGCATTGCAGCCTTTACCAGCGACCAGAGTTCCAATAAATAGTTTATCCAATACAATTATCTATGTGAACAAAGATATTTTGAGCACTGTTTTCTCACCATTAAGCAAGCTATGTGTTTATACAGACCCAACCGGCAGCTTGTGGTGCTCTGTACCCAGCGCACAGTCACCTATTCTGGGGTAACTGAACCACCATAGCCGATGTCACAAGGCGGAGGTCCCCTAGTTTTCATTTGATATCATACGATTTAGTGTGCATAACATTTTCGTATGATATCATACACATCCGTTCATGAGAACGCGTTGCGCAGGTGTTTAGGGGTGCGTACCTACTCACCACAGGAGGTGGCGGTACGCAATAAGAAGTAAGTAAGGGTACTCATGTGGACAATAATTTCAATACCGGCCCATTTCTGGCACTGGTTTTGTCTGATGTAATACTTGGAACATAGCTCATTGCATTGGGCCTGGGATATTTGCCTGGGAACACATAATAGAGACGGTTTTCTCACAGCTGTTTCTAACCAAACAAACTCTTCCGTCTGGTAAATGTGTAATGTAACCTACTGTATAT
>CM042427.1:24450670-24500670 GCA_023631565.1 Gymnocephalus cernua | reverse complement strand
GGGAAAGGGAGTGGGAGGGAAGCTAAATCAGGCACGTGCCAATACATGCTACATATTATTTTGGGGGAAATTCCTCATAACTCTGAGTGGCTAGACCTAAGTCCACCGATAAGTCTGAGATCCGAATACTGAGATGCTCAGTTTTGGTATCAACTCTTCATTGCACATGGTTAACTCAAATCTGAAAAATAGTCTGAACAATGCATTCATTGGTATTTACCATTCTTATACTCTATCTGTGAAAAAAGTGTTCATTGTAAGCAGGAGTCTTCTGAAGATGAGCCATGTTTTAATGACATTAGGTGTCCAGATTGTGCTGACATTGCTGCCAGCATCGTTGTCACTGAAAGACTAACACAGTCACAGAGTGTACAAGCCTGACAATAAACTCATCCTGGTGTGATCACAGAGTCACATTTTAATACTAAAAGTCATTTTGCAAAAGACAGTTGCAGACACACGTCATCTGTATGTTTCTTATAGATAGATGATTTGGTGCTGTGGGGAATGCAGTGTTGGTGTGTAAATCTATAGTCTTGTGCTATGTGGCAACATGCTCATCCAGCTGTTGAACTCAGAAGTGTCTAGACAGAGGAGCAAATTATTGCTGACAACTTCACAGAGTTGTAAAACCCTTCCTCATAGGAGTACAGTATAAACTGCTGTGCAGTGTCACGTTGCATGATAATCAATCTGGACGTCCTGGTTTGTATCTCATCTTCTCACCAGTACCTGTAGCCTCACTCCCACACCTGTGCAGTCCCTTGTGTTGTTTTGATGCAAGGCTATTTTTGGCCTAACAGGATGTGGAGCAGTTGCACTTTATGAGCAATTTCTCAACAACACAGCTAATATACTGTGCACTTAAATCTGTACATGAAACAACTGAAAGCATTTCATTGAATTAATGTGAAATTTGTATTATACCAAACTGGAGGTTCAGATATTAATTCAATATGTTGTAGCCACAATGTGTTTTTGGAACTATGTTAGTTTAGTTGACCATGTAACCATGGAACAATGGGACCTATGGAAACATACGTTAGTGTATGCCAAAGAGGAAGTGAATAACTAGAGAAAATTACATAATAGTGACATAATAGATGATTCAGTTTACTCTGATTTGGTTCCATTAGGGTCAATTGATCAAAATGCAATGTACCCTGTGAGTTATATTATAGTGACTAATAATGTTAGAATTACAGAAAAACAGAGATAAATGGATGGCCCTCACAGGCATAGCAAAAGTAATGGGTGTGCATGTAATGTGAATATGTGAATATGTAAGGCAGTCAGCCTGGTCTTTGAAGATGTACTGTATGTGTGTGTTTCGTCTTGTGAGCCATTACAGAGTACGAATGATCTTTTAGTGGGTTAAACACATTCACAGTGACCCTTCAGCCGCATCTTTAACCCCTCACAACAGCCACAGCACTGAACCGCCGAGAGAGTCGGTTTTAAACAAGAAAGTGAGATCAGCAAATCTTCACATTTACAGAGGGACACAAATTGATTTCTGGTCAGTGTGAATGCAAGTTTCACCTTGATTTGAGAGCATGAATTCACTTGTTTGGGTGAGAAACTGAGAAAGAAGAAGGAAAGTAAGAGTCAGTTCTATCTGAGCATAGAGCAATTCTGCCAAACTATATTCAGAGACTGTTTTTAAAAAACATAGTCTAGACTCTCTTTCTATTCTATACTCAAATGTTTCTTCTCATTATAGGTTCCTCTGCATAATCTTCTCTTTCTTATCCCTTTCTTTACCCTCATCCACTGATTCCATTTCCTTCCCCTCTCTCCCTCCTTCGTCTCCACGTGTACTGCTCTATCTTCCATCTGCTTCTCCCTCTCTTCCCCCCTTCATTGCTTTCCTTGTCTCGACACCTGACAGAGACAGGATCCAGCAGTAAATCTCCTAAAGTCATCCACCATCGTTCACACCACAACGCTGGAGAGAGAGAGTGACGAAAGACGGGGAGATGGAAGAGGGAGACACTGAGTGTTAGTTTGCAGAGGAGGAGAACAAAAGATACAAGATAACAAAAAGACAAACAGACACAAAATGGCCCGAGACGCAGGCGGTGGTGAGGGGTGAAACAGACACTGATAGAGGTGCTAAAAGAGTGATGGAGGGGAAGAGACAGTGAGGGATGGAGATAAAGACACAAGCTTTCACATAACTCACACTCACACACACACACACACACACACACACACACACACACACACACGATGGCACACGATGGCACAGGGTGGCAGGATGAGCCACATGATGAAGACCCCCCCCCACACCCACCCCTGGGCCAGAAGACATCCTTTCTGCCCCAGCAGAGTGGGACATGTTGGGCAAGATCTTCAAATTATAGAGGCTCACCATTCAGCACTCGACGCCTCACTTTAAGTTACGTGTGTGTGCCTATATGTGTCAGTGTGTACAGATATGCATGTGTGACACTGACAATGTAACAGCACAATCTTTCATATTTGTGTGTTTGCAGATTGTGTTTGCAGCTTGTGTCTATGCTTGCGCACCCGAAATCTGTCCTTGTGCGCAAGTCTACGCCTGCATTCATTTGTCTGTATCTGTGTACTTGGGATTGTGTTTCCGCGTGTGGGCGTGTGTGTGTGTGTGTGTGTGTGTGTGTGTGTGTGTGTGTGTGTGTGTGTGTGTGTGTGTGTGTGTGTATGTGTGTGTGTGTGTGTGTGTGTGTGTGTGTGTTTGTGTGACAGCGGGCTAGGCAGTGTGTCCATAGCCGGTGTTTTATGGCTGCTGAGGTCTGATTACATTGGTGCAACTGGAGGGGTGAGCAGACTGGTGGTTCTATCTGTCTTCTATGTGGCTGACTGAACAGACACACAGCGAACAGAGATGGCTCAGCCAGAGACACTTGGCCTGCCTCCCAGAGATCTCACAGGGATACAGCCACATAATGGATTCACACAAGAAAATACACCAAATTCATACTTAATTTGCGAATTTCATGTCCATCATTAAATTTGTATTTAAGTCGAAAGTGTTGAAACCTGGTGAATGGGGAATTGTGAAATAAAGGGTGTGCTTTTCACATGTGTAAATCCATATATTATTACATTGTATTTGTGTTGAATGCTTTTCAAGAGTAAAATAATTATTGTGTCCAGCAATCCCCAAAAAACTCATTGAAAATATTTTTTTATATGGTAATAATTCATTATTCTGTACTTGCCTGACTGTTGTAGCGAGCTGCCAGTATTTTCAGAATCTGACAAGTCCTGATTTATCCTGATGATCCCAAAGAACACGACCTGAATGTACTAATTGGTGAAGTCAGTTGTATGGACAAGTACGCAATATATATCTAACAAGTAAAGAGCTCCCACTGAAACGCCCTAGTTAACTTTTCTGTTCTACATGTATATACAGTATAAAGCCTTCAAAACTGCTATTCTATTCTATATTTGTTTCTATTTGTGTCAAGGCCTATCATTGATATATCAATATGAATGTTGGCAGGTAATGTATGCAACAACACATTTCATTAGAATTTTTTCTGGGTTTATTTAAACCTTGCTTTCTCTAGAGTTGCAACTAACAATTATATCAATTATCGCTTAATCGACCAATTTTCTTAATTAATCAATTAATATTTTTGTCTATAAAATGTCTTGTTTTGTCCAACAACTATTGAAACCCCAATACTAATTGAACGGACTAAGAAAACCAGCAAATAATCACATTGGATAAGCTGGAACCAGAACATTTCAGGTTTTTATTTTCTTAAACAATTAGTCAAAAATCACTATTGATTATCAAAATAGTTTTGTTGTTGTAGCCCTACTTTTCTTAATTCAAGTTTATAATTTGTGTTTTTATTCTAAACTACAGAATTATATTTACATTTCAATTCCACAGCAATTTGCTGTCAAGAATGACTCTCAGGACATATTATTTTTTTTGAAGGATCTTTGACATTTTTTAATTAATGTTAATGTTGTTTATTATATCACAATTTTTGCAGTAGTTTGTAACAACCTCTTTTACCAATGTAGTGAAGTTATTTTAAACACTTTCACTCTAGTTAGAAAGAAAAGGTCAGAAGGATTCACAGACTTGCATTCACTGAGCTAGGCTATGCTGTATTTAAATAAAATGTTGAAAAGTGTTAAATGTTGCATAGATATTCCATGTCTGTTAAATATTCAGTTCTTCTGAACTGTCTGATTTTAATTACACTCGAGATTACTGATGTTAGAGTAGGTAGTTGGGTACTTTTGTAGTCTGTTTTAAATGTGGCTGTAATAATAATGTCTTACTGTGTTTGTTTTAAGGCAAAATCTTTTAATTCACTACAATTTCTTTTTACAGCGTCAATCTGTGCATCACTAGAGGCACTTGCACTGGGATCACAGATGAACATGAGCTTTGCATTGCCCTTGTTAAGTAGACAATACAAAATAAGAATGTCAAAATGTTTTTTATGTAAAAAGTGGGCTCATATATATATATATATATATATATATATATATATATATATATATATATATATATATACAGTATATACTCTTAAATTGGTATCTTAAATCTTAAAAAACTTAATAATCCCATTTCTGGCTGGTTCTATTCTAATTAAGTCAATTCTTTACTGATCTTTATATAGAATGAGACAGTGTTTTAAGGTGTTCTTGCCTAATAACCACGATGGCTTTATATAATACACAGAGGGATAAGGCAGAGGTAGCATGCTTTATCTTGTGACTATAAGTGTGCACTAGTAGGAAGCCCGCTGAGAGAGAGTGACAGAGAGAAAAGAGAGGAGGGGGAGTAGAGTTGGTGAGGGAGGGGGTGTATGGCAGAGAACAGGAGGCTAGATGTTGTTACATTTATTAAGAGGGAGCTAAGCCCTTTGTGCTATGGGAATTTGAAGAGGAGAGAGAAGAAGGGACAGACAGGGGGCCGGTAGATAGTGTGTATGAGAGAGCGATGAACCAGAAGAACAATAAAATCGACATGAATTCAAGAACTATTTAGAGTGGGGTGAAATATGTAAAAGAGACAGCAAGAGACAAGAGAAAGAGGTGGATAGATGCACAGCGATGTATAGATGTGCCTTGCAGTCCAGAACAATACATACAGCACAGGGTTACTCCCAAGTGTGTGGAGTTTATGGAATTAGGGAGAACAATGTGGCGTAAAGCAATGAGGGAGTCTCAGGTGTGTGTGTGTGCGTGTGCGTGTGTGTGTGTGTGTGTGTGTGTGTGTGTGTGTGTGTGTGTGTGTGTGTGTGTGTGTGTGTGTGTGTGTAACCGATTGCATGCGAGTGTGTGTATCTGATTTTATGTGAATCCTAAATGTGGATGAAAACCAAGGCTTTAGGTTTTTAATCAGCCCCATCTGAGCGCTGTATGGAGACTCTGAGAAGCTTTCATGTAGTTTCTCTTTCACACACACACACACACACACACACACACACACACACACACACACACACACACACACACACACACACACACACACACACACACACACACACACACACACACACACACACACCTCATGCCTTCTGTTCTAAATTTACACCTAACATGAGAACAGGAGAACGGGGGAGGAGGCAAGGAGGAGAAAGGCAAGGTAAGAAAAGTAAGGGAGTGAAAGAGAGTAGAGGAAGAAGGCAGAGAACAGAATTATGGAGAGACAGTGGGTGGGGGAAAAGGAGAAGGGTGGAGAGTAAGTGCACAGGAAACATAGCACAGGAGAGGTGAAAGAAGTGCAGATAGTAATGAGGAAGTGGCCAAACTACAAGAGAGAACAAATGAGAGGAGAGGAGCCAAGTTTGATTTAGACAGCGGGCAGGAGAGATGGAGAGAGGGACAGAGAGAGTTAGACAGAGAGGGAGGGAGAAGGACAGCGGTATATTAGTCAAGGTGTCCAGTCTATGTATTGCCTGCTGTGCAATACCACCCCTCTGATTTACTCTGCCGAGTGACTGATGAGAGGGACGATGAGAAGGAGGGATGCAGGGATGAGAGAGGAGGGAGGTCTCGCAATGAACGTTTAGGCCAAATTAACGGCACCTCATAAATTAGACTAACAGCCAAAGTGGAGGGGCTGGAGGGGAGGGCTGTGGATGTGTGTGTGTGTGTGTGTGTGTGTGTGTGTGTGTGTGTGTGTGTGTGTGTGTGTGTGTGTGTGTGTGTGTGTGTGCAAGTGTGTTTCTATGTACACAACTAAGTATGTGTTGTGCATGCATGTGAATGATGACATGTCAAGGGGGAACAATTTGAACCAGATTACTCTCTGATAAAGTCGGGACATGCAACCGCTCACTCATACAAACACAATCTTCCCTTGATTACCGCACGTACTGAAGCATTTTCTCCTGCATGATGCGCTCATAAACTGAAACAGAGAGATTGTACACATTGAGGATACCCAAATTAAGTTGCCCACCTTTACACTCACAAAGCATTCTCACTTTTCCATCCTTGCATAAAGCACAATAGATTTGGACATATGTGAATGCAATAATAAAAATTGCATTCAGATACTAATAAAAAATTGCATTCAGATACAACTAAGCAATGCTTTTAAGGGTTTGCATAGGCAACTGGTTTATGTTTGGGTGTTAATGGCCTTGGTTAAATGTTGAAAAAGTAACTGACTGAATGAGTGCATTGGTGTTATTAATATTTAATCAATACCACAATCTTTCCCTCTTTAACCAACATAACAACATGTGGGACACAGGTCACAAATCCCACTTCTAAGTCCTGTATGGTTTGTATGCCCAATCACTCTCTCTCTCTCTCTCTCTCTCTCTCTCTCTCAAAAACATTGAATTTAAACAAGGGCTGCACAATTAATCGTAATTTCATCGAAATTGCAATATGAACTAGTGCAATATACAAATTGCAGGGTGGTGCAATATCAAACCATTCTAAAATAAAGTATTGTGGTGCTGCAGAGAAATCCCGGCCTACAGATCGTATCCTACAGACTAAAGAAAAAATCTTTGTTTGGTACAGATCCTCGCAAAAAAATCACACAATCATTTTCTTTAAAAAAAAATGAAAATGAGAATAATGATACAAAAATGATCATCCCCTCCAACATCGTGAATCATATCGCAATCACAATATCAGTCAAAATAATCGCAATTAGATATTTTAATATATCGTGCTAATATCTAATATCATGCAGCCCTAATTTAAACCACACAGAATTACATATCATCCATTTGGCAAAGCAATTTGAAGTATATAATCACGTTTGGTAGGACACAGGGTTGCTGTATGAGAACTTTCAGTTGACACAAGGCTTCATGCAAATGTTATTCCCTTTATATGTATGTTATCTGTTCAAGCTACACACGTAGCATAAATCCTCCCCCGTGAACGTTATTTATGTGACTCCCTTTAAATTCATGAGAAATGTTAACTCTGTCAGAAGTGCAGGCACTTGCCGATCGTTGTGTGATTACAGCAGTGCTTGACTGAGTGAGATACTAATACAAACACACACACACACACACACACACACACACACACACACACACACACACACACACACACACACACACACACACACACACCAATCTTGGCAGTGTAGAGTTGATGCTCAGAGTGATTAAAGTGGCGTGCCTCTGAGTGTGTCACCTGGGTGCTGCTGTATCTTAAATCAGGACAGTGGGGCTCAGATTGGGTATTGACTGGCCTGCAGAAGTCTCCATCCATCACGTTGAGAAACGATAGCACAGAGGCCTGATGTACCCATATACCACTGATGTTACTCGCTGGCTGAGGTGACGTAAGGTTAGGGTTATGACATGAACTGTTGTTTATGGTGCATGGTAAGCAGGCAGGGAGGCGCGCCTCACGGGCAGATGTGGACTGACAGGCAATGCGTCTGCCGTCAAGATTTGTATAAACGCACGTTCAGAAGCTAACACAAAGGCAGGCGCACCTGTGACAGACACAAGCTGACAGACACATATGCTCAGACAGCAGCACTTATCGCAAGAGATAATACTTTTCTCTCTGTCCTGTTGTCTCTCACTCTCAATGATACACACAGAGAGACAAGCGCACACATCCGCAGACTCTGTTTTGAGGGCCTGAGCAGCATCTTTTGACTGTGTGCCTAATGATAATAAATGAGCTATCATGGGTTGGGAGGGAGGCACTAAGTCATCCCCTTCATCGACAGGAGGACGACTGGGAGCCCCAAGGTCACCCCACTGTCAGCATCAGTCTCCCTAACGACTCCTCTCGCTCTCACACATGCATGTGTGCATACACACTGTGCACACATGCATGCACACGGACATGCACACACCAGAGAGCACCTGGCAAAACCTGCTTCAAGATACTGCCACTGGGTGAGATAAATGCCAAATGTAACTCCTTCTTCTGAACTTTTATCACAGAGAAAGGTTATGTTGAGAGGCTGCATGCTGAGCGGTCGCCGACCTCTTTGGCATTAGACCCTTGAAAAAAAAGAAAAACCAATGTCTACTACTTGTACATGTACATGTATCACAGGTTCAACTAAAGAATAATTAGCTCAGATTGTTTTTTTGAAGCGTTTTAAAGGGCATGAAAAGTTAAAACAATCCAGTTTTTCACAATTAAAAAAAGCAAAGATTAGCAAAAGGTGAAGTTGTACAGCACAAATGTTTTTTTGGGTGGGTGTTTTTTTTCCCCATCTTGCTAATCATCTTGTAACACCTCAGATTTACCCCCAGGTTAGAAACCAGCATTCTCATTTTAAATCATTTTCAATTTTCTCAAAAGAAGAGAACACTCACATGAACACATAAACTGGCAATGATTTGCTTGTTACTCAAAACATGATTTTTAATACATTAGCTACCCTGCATTTGTGCCCTCCCCCTGCACAGTGTACAGAATGTCACCAGCCAGCCTTTCCCTTTAGCAAAGAGCACCAGATCAAAATAGGTGAGGAAGACAAGCGTTGCATAACTGAAACATGTCTTAATAATCCCCCTTCTGACCCTCCTGATTTCCAGCCCTCTCCCTAATGAGCTGCCATGCACTGTCATCTCTCAGATGCACAGATCGGAATTCAAATCCAAAGAGGGGGGCCAAGTAAATTCCTCCAGCCAAGAGACACACGCTAAAGGAGTCCAATGCAGTGAATATTATTAATGCTGTACTAAAAATGTAAGTTTGTGGGAGGGAGGAGGCATCACAAGACGCGTTGGAGAGAACGAACAGGAAGGTAACGCCTTCACTTTGAACCGTGGGAATTCTTTTCACACACACACACACACACACACACACACACACACACACACACACACACACACACACACACACACGCACGCACACACGCACACACGCACACATACAGATTACAAGTGCACACATACATGCATAGGCATACACACACATGCACAGGTTGCAAGTTTAGACTGGAGCTGTAGAAAGCTAATTTGCACCACATTGAAATGCATCTCAATTAAAGAGAAACACATCGAGGTGCCAGGGGAGGAGAGAAGAGAAAGATGTGAGAGAACGGGAGGGAGGAACGGGGTGTGAAACAGATAGTGTGTGAGAGTATGAGAGTAATAGAAAGGGGGAGGGGGGTGTGAGCTCAACTGTATTTGGAATGGGAAGAAGAGAGGGAGAGAGAAATATTTGGAATGGGAAGAAGAGAGGGAGAGCGAAAGAGAGAGAGAGGGAGAGAGAGAATGTTTTCATCTCCCTCTCTTGGAAAAACATCTCATTTTGGGATGAATCAGATTTAGAAAGGGTGTTAGGAGGTTGAAGCACAGCTAAAATCCTAACTAACTTCAACCTCGTTATCACCAGCTCTGTGGTTTGGTGCCAGCACACTAGGGCTGTCCCTGCTAAAACTGTGTGTGTCTGTGGTGTGTGTCTGTACGTAGATATTTTTAAGCCCAGGGCCATGGACTGTACTGTATGACAGAATGGGTTGATATGTCCAAGACACAATAAGGTTTTACCTAAGTGTGTAGGCAAGTGTGACTCCAGGCCTGCATCAATGTGTTTTGGGTATTTTTGAGAATGCATTGAACGCTTTGTTTGTCATATTAGTCCATGTTAAAAAATAGATAATGTGCATAAGTACATTTGACTGAGTATGTGCCTGTTATGTGTGATTTAGTGCGTCTGCGTCTGAGAGAACAAACAACAACCGGAGGAAAGAAAAAAAAAAACACAATCTGTCACATGAAAAAATCAGGATTGGCTTTGTATGCCGCTACCATTTTGCACGGACTGTCATGTTCTTAAGACTGTGATGATCCTGCCAGCCCACCATCTCAATAACAACACAGAATACTAGTCCATCCATTCTTTTATGCTGTCAAAATATACTTAACTTGTCCGCTTGTGAGAGCCTCTTAACCCGGTGTTTGCCTCTGTTCCAATATAACTCACACAGCTCTTAGAATGAAAAGCATTCTGGGAAATCAAGTTTTTTTGATCTTATTCTGGTGTAAGATGTAGCGCCCTCCTTTCGACTGCAGCACTGTAACACCATTATCACCATGATGTAATGCACCTACTTTTATCAGCAGTATCAGTGAGTTAGATGATCGGTATTATGAAGAGCCAGAGCAACACTGGCATCATCATCATCATCATCATCTTGACTGCCATCAGCGACACCGTGTCAGCACATCATCTGAGAATACATCATCTCATTTTCACCTGACAAAAAACTGATGGGGGTCGCCAAAGCTAAATGATTGGCTCATTGCATGATTGCCTGGCCATATCTACAATGAGTGTCAAACCATTACTGAAACATTTGTGTGAATCCCAGACCAAAGCTAAAGAGAGTAAAGGATGTAAATTGAGGAGGGATGACACAAACACTCACCGATTGAAAAAACATTTCCTCTGATACGTTACTACTAATGTAGCTAGAAACATGAGATCAATTCTGATGATCAAATGTCCATAAGCTCATCCCACTAGTAGCGTATCATTTCTTCCTGCGCTTTCACCTTTAGCTTTTTTAGGCCACTGCAAAAAAATGATTGGAGATACAGTACAGCTCAAAACTGCAAATTTCCTCTCATGTTACCTGAGTTATAAGCCACCCTCATTTGCATTTCAGTTGGTGGTCTTGTCTGGTCAATCCTCTTAGCCTCCCCTTGTTTGTCTTGCAGTTACGTAGCTAAGTTAAAATAAGCAGTGGCCTTCTTTTATATAAATCTCATGCTGGTGACATGCATGTCAAAGCCAGAAGAACCTACTGTGTATCAGTGAAGCCCCTGACAGCTAAATATATAAATATATAAGCTAAAAGAAAAACTGCTTACATGGGTTTTCCTCTTTCTCCAATACTTTGAGTTAGCATAATCTCTCTCTCTCCCTCCCTCTCTCTCTCTGTCCATCTTTTCTTTTTGCTCACTTATTCTTTCCTTGCATACACATGACTGAGCAGAGCTGACACACACACACACACACACACACACACACACACACACACACACACACACACACACACACACACACACACACACACACCAAGACACACACATTCTTGTACATGCTTCACAATGACAGCCCCATACTGTACATCGACAATAAAACACATCACAAACTACTCAAACAACCTCCACAGGCACTTTGTCATGTCCTCTGTGTCTTTATGGCATCTCAATCTGCCCTTGATGACACTGCTTATGAGCCTTTAAGCGGCCCTTTGTTGTGCATGGGCTGACAAATCGAGTTGTCATTACATTAAGTAGGGACTCTCTATTAGTGCAAATGGTGGCACATAACCAGATAATCGGCTGTGGACAGCAAGTGTGGCTATGTGGGAGGTGAGATGCTAACGGATGGTGTGTGGGAGAGTAATGTTTTATGTTGGAGGAAGTGTGATATCTCCATTATAGACAAGCTTAATTGATAAACAGGACAATAAAAGCAGCAAATGGCCCCATAGATTTCTGCCTGCAGCAGAGCCAGCAGTACTGTAGGATGTAGGGAGTAATGGCACTGACAATAGCATATCAAGTAGAGGCTTTAAAACAATATCAGGCAATGTCATCATAATAGAGAAATAAAAGAGTAATAAAACCCCTCTCATAAAAGAAGGGATGCGGCGCTTCCCTGAGGGATCCCTCAAATTCTTCTCACACTCCTCAATCCTCTCACCTAATATCTCCCCCACTCCCTCACCCTGGACGGCTGTATTTTACTCTATTCACCCTCCGCGATAGGAATCACTGACTGGTAATTGTCGCAAATGGCCACGTTTCATTCCCATGCATAGGCTAATAAGCGCGAACTTCGTTGCCATGGGGTACACATTTAAAAGAAAGTAGCGAACGAGCTGCGATACCACGCTGTCTCTTTCAGCTCTTGGCATGAGCAAACAATTCATGAATCGCTTCTTTAAGTGTGTTACGCTGATCCTTAAAAAGAAGACAAAAGTGCCCGGGTCATTTAGACACGCCCGTTTAAAATCAGCAAAAACAATCAGATCGAGCACTTTCAGACGTTTGCCAGGAAAATGGATTAGGCTACATTTTCTTTTTTTTTTTTTTTTTAAATCAAGCAAAGAATTTGGTCAAAGTATGCTCACCAGAAAATCCGGACAAGAGCTCGGTGTACGGAGAATCCCGAGGAGTTTCCCCTGTCTTTCTTCACCCCAAGTTGAAGACAGCGATCAGACGCGCTCCCACAGTCCCGACTGAAACTGCAAAGAGAAAAGGTAAGACCACATTGAGAGAAAGCACGTCAGCCTATAGACTCTTACATCCCGGGCGGCAATTGAGGTCAACCCCCCCACCCAAAAAGTACATCAATAATTACACACGTTTAGCCCACTGATCCGGCCTACCTCTTAAACGAGCTGGGATGACCACCAGAGAGTGAAAGGGAAGGAAAAAGGACCGGGCAAGGCAGCGGCTGTCAGATTTGACTTCAAACTGATGCTGACGATGCGCACCGAGATAAGCTCCGGAGAGAGAGAGAGAGAGAGAGAGAGAGAGAGAGAGAGAGAGAGAGAGAATAACATAAGAAGTAAAAAAGATATACTGTATACCTTAATCAATTTTAATATTGTGTTCATTTTCATAGTCTTATATATATTATAGCTATAGATGTCTTAGAATTTAATTTACAGTATTTTATTATTGTTATTGAGAGAGAGAGAGAGAGAGAGAGAGAGAGAGAGAGGTTCAGTGTGTGTGAGAGAGAGACTTTAATTAAACAATCATCCACTTAAAAGTTATTCAACGGGTTTAAAATATGAAATACAAGTACCTATGCATATCAATAAGGATAAATTGAATTAAAAAAAAAATGGGAGAAAGAGAGAGACAGGGTGATAACTTTGAACTGCATCCACCTTCACGCTCCTCAAGGTGCAGTAGCCTTCTCACAGATGCTTTCAAGAGATGACCTGGGACTTTTGGGCTCATAGCCAGACTTATAGTACCTCAGGTGGTGGAGGCAGCTCAAGAGACTTGCAGCACTTGCAGTTTTTATCATCCACACATTCATTTAGTGAAAACCACTAATCCAAGAAGCCTTACCTATTTACAAATACCACCCTTATTTCCAAACATCTTAGAAATTAATAAACTAAACTAAATTCATGAAATAAAGCCTTAACCTTTACAGGAAAATCAGAGCAGAGGTGCTGTTTCACCCAACAAATGCCACATATTTAATGATCCTGTCTATTGTTTAGGCCCATAATTCACTAACAGAATTGATAATGACAAGATGCATCAACATCCCGTGGCTTACCACCTCGGCTACACGATTTCCATGGAGGAAACCCAGGGTGTACTGTACATTATAGAGACGAGAGAGAAAACATAAAGGAAAGCCAGCAAACAAACATGGTACTATATCCATATGTCAAATACTGTATAAGATTATACATTTACCAAATTACACATACAAAGCTTTCCTACTTTTATTGGTGTTTTAAGCCCCCAATGTCTCCTTCCAGGCAGCGCTGCCTGGAAGGCACTAGGATTAGGCAATGGTTATGGTTATGGTTATGGTTAGGGTTAAGATAGGGTTAGGTGCCTTGAAGTCAACGGTCGCAGCGTTGCCTGGAAGGAGACGTTGGTGGCTTAAAACGCCATCGAGCCTTTCCTACAGTGATAACAAGCCTTTGCGTAACAACTGAATTTCTCAAAACGCCTCGTTTGAGAACTTGCACTGCAGTCTACATCATGTCATGTACAACATACTAGGATGTCTGACATTTTCAGGAAATAAAAAAACCATGACAGCATGGAGAGCAAAATATAAAATGTCCAAATCACACAGATGACACATTCCTTTCTTCACAATGATAGCAGGAGTTAAAAAAAAAAAAAAGTCTAATATTTCATTTTAAAACTGATTATTTTTTTGGTGTGAGGCAACAGTGCCAACCACAGCAGTATTTAATTTCACTAGTATTATTTTCATTACATTTTTTTCACTTTCATATTATAATTTCTTATCAACAATTCTGCAAGCAAAAGGTTTGGGTACCATCTCCTGACGATCCTCTCTTTCATTAACTGCAATCCTGGCTTGGTGACTGCTGCTACTCACAAATACCCCTTTCACACTGAGCTCAACCAGGGTTGGACCAGGGTTGACTTTGTGTTTAAAAGCATTGATCAACTCAGCTTCACGACCCAGGTGGTGAGGTGGGTCGGACGCTCGTGGACAACGTGATTTGCATACGACCAGACGACGTCACTAACAACCGGGAGGGACAAATGATGTCATTGAAGAAGAAGAAGAGATACTTTATTGAGGATTGGTTGGAAATGGGGTAACACAGTTGTCACAGGTCACCGCACACTTTGGAAAACAATAAATGGATTTTGTCCCATTGTGCTATAAAACATAAACATATGAAAATAGTTTTTTATTTAATTCTTTCATCCATAGCATCTCAGCGCTCTCTCTCTCTCGCTTCGACAAAACACAGGTCTGCAGCTGGCAGTTTAGTGTGACTGCTGGCTTGCGAGACTCTCTCTCTTTCTCTGTCTTTTTTTAAAATGAGTCTGGAAGCCTTTACTTTTAATGTCATCAGACAAAGAGTAGTCAGGCTTTGCCCCACAGGAAACTACAACAAAGTTTGAGCTAGCAAGCTACATGTTGAAAATTGGTTTTTGAAGAAAATGTGGATTGTGCAATAAGGCAGGCCTTCTTTTGAGAAATGATTGTAAAGATGAACAAATAATATGTTTACTGCATTTAATATCCAACTGGGACGTTTTGGGACTGATTGGCGGGATTGCTGTGGACGAAGTACACACGGCGATACACTAGTTAAAGCAAATTACATTTAACCATGTGTCCAGTTATTTAAATAGCTCACATTACTGTATTGGGTGAACAGGTAACTTAACAGTGGTGGAGGAAGTACTGAATCTCAGTACTTAAGTAAAAGTACAAATAACCAGAGACATATTTACTTTTTTACAATTTTAAATGGTAATATGCAAATAAGAAAAAAAGTTTGTTAGTTTGCACCTTGGTCAGTGAGGGCACTGTGTCTAGCGACCCATGATTTACAAAGGCGTGGTTGAGTTATTTTGATGCTGAGCTTCGACAGTATTCATACTGTCCACTACCACAAACAAGGCCTGGCTTTTAAAAAAGTTCCTATCCTAACCAGCATAAAATGGAAATATGTCGTTAGAATTGGAATGCGGTTGGTTTGATTCATGGATGTATTTTAAGTATTTTATTTCCTTTATTTTCCTGTAACTAAGCAAATAAAGTGTGTGAAGCAGCGTAAATGCAGTTTGGCGGATAAGTAAACAACACTGTGGAGAGAAATAGATGGCAACTATGATTTTCTCTCTTTTCACTTTTACCGGAGGCTGTATTACCGAGGGTCAGCGGCGCTGCACCCGGGCTCTGGAGCACCGGAGCCAGCTTGGAAGCCGATGAAGGATCGGCGGTGCCACATATCTATGGTGGTATATGTACTGGTGAGACAAATGTGTGACGGTCAGGAAGATGTTTTGGCGGGGGGAAAAACTGATCAGAAAATGTAATGAAAATGCAATGGAACGTTGTAGAAATGTAGTGGAGTAGAAAGTATAGATAATTGCTGCAAAATGTAACAAAGTAAAAGTCAAAAGTCAATTGATTCTACTTAAGTAAAGTACATATACGTGAAAAATTTACTTAAGTACAGTAATGAAGTATTTGTACTTCGTTGCATTCCACCACTTAATGTAATGTTTTCTTTTGCGGGATGCAAATGTTCGACGAAAACAAGTTCCTTCCTGAGACTATTTTGCAGAGCCACCATCATTGCGTCCGTAGCTTAGCGCCGCCCAAGACGACTGTGATTGGTTTAAAGAAATGCAATCAACGGGTGTTTTTTTCCCCTATCCTAGAATGTATCTGTGGTGTAGCCAGACCTTATTCCACACCGCTGTGGAGATAGGTCTGGCAATGCGAGACTAGACATAAATTGATACTAGAGTACCCTACTTCTTTTTTTTACTGCTGCACCTTCAATGAATGAAATGCAGAGGAGAATGAAACTATAAGTGCATTTCCCCACAAAAGAGGATTAATTACTTGTGCTTTAGAACGCAATTGTTGTAAAATAACCTTTATTTCTCTTACTCTCTCTCTCTCTCTCTCTCTCTCTCTCTCTCTCTCTCTCTCGCAGTACATTTCTCTGCAGCTTGCATTTCTAACTGCAGGCTGCAGAGAGCCTACCATACAATGTGGAATTCAAGTACAAAACACTAGTTCTGGTGGTGTACAGGTGGACAAGAGTATGTGACTCAACATTTAGCTGTTCACTGAATATGACTTGTAAATGCATAGCTCCTGGGTTGTTACCTTGGTCGCATCTGAATTGTCATGACCAGGGATCAGACCGTGTTGACTGGCTTGGTTTGAATTGACAAAAGAAGGGTTGAACATGGGTCAGATAACCCTGGTCAGACCCGGGTCAGTGTAAAAGAGGTAAAAGTGGCAGCCTTTTGGACACTACAGTATGAGGACAAAGAGAGACAGAATGACAGGAAAGAGATAGGACAGGAGAGAGAGGAGAGAAGATGGATGGAGCAGGTAGAATAAGGGCCAGGGTGAGATCCATGTCTATCACATGCTACCTTTGCTGTCTACAGAGAGAATGAGCAAGGAGAAAGGAAGAGGAAGAAGAATAACTCCAAGTGCTGAATATTTTCTTTTCATATCTCTTTCCTGAGTCACCACTTCATCTGTCCACCTACCCCTAGCGCGCTCTCTCTCTCCCTCTCTCTCTCTCTCTCTCTCTCTCTCTCGCTCTCGCTCTCTCTCTCTCTCAAATGTCTGCAACATCCTGCTCTCTATTTACAGAGCATGTGGGATGAAATGTGTGTGTGTTTGTGTGTGTCAGCTTTGTACTTGTGTATCTCAGTGGATCCGTATGTATATGTATGTGGGTTCATCGGAGTGGTTTTTGTGATATGTTGGAATATTGATCCGTGTATACTATATATATACACTATACAACTCTCTGCATTTTGTGTGATCAATTGTTAACCACATGAAACTGTTTACTAAAAGCGACAACAGCTAGCATTAAAAGATACTTCCCTATATGTGAATCAATGAGTCAATTGGTCAGTTAGGTAATTGGTTAATCAATCAGATTGTTTTCATGTCTCCTTGTTAAGGGCAGACAGAGAAAGTCAGAAGGAAGGGCAGAAGTGCATATTATAAAGCCTTTACTTTCTGGATTTAAAGCTTCAGACTTTCCCAGTAAAAGCTACGCTGGCTTTAGAGCGGTTTATTTAAGACACTCTAGGACTCAGGTCTAAACCTGCATTTTAAGGTGATAATTCTTATTGCTATGCACCTGCTGTTGTATCTGTATCCATCTGTCCATCTGTATTCACTTTCATGATTCACCCAAATAATAAGAGAAAATTCTTTGTCCTTTTTATGCAGGCTCGGCTAGGCAGGCAGTTCTTCTGTGCACACCTTGGAGATTGGTAGAATCTATTTTATTCAATGGACAAAGTAAAGTTTTCACTTATGAGGTTACATGAACTGGCATGTTGAATGACACATATAATATGCAGTTTTGTACATTCAGAACACCAGTCTTGTAACACCATTTTTTCTGCTCAGTGTAGAATAGTACTTCATAGTGGCATCGCCGACTGATAGGGTTGTACTAACTCAGTAGTTGGTCAAAGTATCAATTTCCTATACAATAACATTGAATAAGACCTATTGGAAAACTATTAAACTATATAGAGGCAAACTCCTCATCATTTTGTCTTAATTATCCATCCCCTGGGCTGTCATCATTAAGGCAGCCAGACACTGGGACATATTTGGCATTATATTTTTAATGCTACAACAACCGGCTCAGCAAAAAACCACCACAGATTATTCACAGTGTGTGTCTTGGCTCGGCTCCATATACTGTGACACATTATTATACTCTGTCTTCCCCTCCTCTTCCTCCTTCTTTTCCCCCCATCCCCATCTCCTCCTCTTCCTCTTCTCTCACCTCCTCCCTTCCTTCATCCTCCCTTTCCCTCCTTAGATGCGTTTCTTGTCCTCTCTGGAATGAAAAAGGAAAGAACAAAACACCTTCATACGTGTTCTGTTCATTCGCTTACAAGGTCTGTATTGCCTTGTGTGCACTGTGTGCGAGTGGGGCTGACAGTGCATTGTGTGTGTGCCAGTTGTTTGTGTGCCTCTCCGTGTGCAGCAGGAAATTCAAAAACTAGGCCATATCGACCACCCAGGGGTTTGAAAGCTCAGGGGGTACCAAAGCAACATGGTTTAAATAAAATAGAAAAAAAAGCATTTCAAACGCCATTAAGGGGGAAAATAGACAACACATATGCACATTCTCATGCACACAAGCAGACTCACACACACACACGCTCACACACACACACGCACACACACACACACACACACACACACACACGCACACACGCACACACACACACACACACACACACACACACACACACACACACACACACACACACACACACACACACACACACACACACACACACACCTCCCATCTGATAAACTCCTGGCTCACATTGTGTTCAAAGAGTAACATCAAACACTTAATCACACACATATCTAAATAAATCTTATCCAGCTTGATAAACATCCATGTTTCATTTATTTGTGCCTCCTTCAGCTTGTGCTGGTGGCCAGCCATTTTGCTATAGATTAGGGCTTCCCATGCTGACACGGCCCAGAGCGATGAGCTGCAGACCTTGTCACTATCGATCCAGTTCAGAGCATAATGGATATGAATGGGATCAGCTCTGATTGGTTTTGAATTTTATCTCAGAGGTGGCGGTTTAACTCACCCTTTGACCACATCAGTGTTCGGACGGGTCAAAGCAAAACATTTTTTAGCTGTGTGTGCTGAGATTAAAAGTGCTTATATTGATAGGACATGGTTACACTACTATGAGGAACAAGTGCATACATAAATTCATTTTCCAGCAATAATCACTTTTTCAGACTCAGTTTTTAAAGTTTAAATGTCTGAGAAAGCAGAATAAACTACGAGACTCTTACTCCACAAAACCTTGCAGTGGTGTTCGCCTCATAGGGGTGGGGGTGGGATTTAAGTGTTTCTTTCAAGATGATTGGGACTATCAATAATGCCATTAATATTACCATATATTCTCTTCTGCCACTACATGGTCATGCCCTCCCCAACTGAGTCTCCATTCAGACATTGATTACATCATTTGACTCTTGACCTTAGGACCTGAGGCTCCGACACAGCAGAAAATAGAACCTTAATGTAACCTTACACCATAAGGTCAAGTCACCCTGCTGGATTTTGGAGGTTTAAGAAAATATTTATGATATTTTCAATTGGAAGGAAGGGGAGGCAGTAACTAAACACACTGAGTCATCTTGAAGATTGTGGCCTCTAAGCTTTTCCTGTCAAATACACTGTTAGTTATATAACACTTTTATTCACCCCAGTGTCTACTACTCATGCTTCTACTGCTACTGATTCACTATTGTTAAAAGTGCAATCTTTGAAATGTGGCTGTATTGGAATATAAGTAAAAATGTTGATGTATCATACAGAACGTGTTTGTCACACAGTAAAGTACAATGTTTACATATGCAATTTAGCATCAAAATATGGTACAACCCCAAATCAGAAAAAAGTTGGGACAGTATGAAAAACACAAATAAAAAAAGAAAGTAGTGATTTCTAAATGTACTTTGACTTGTATTTCATTGCAGACAATGTGAACAAAAAATATTTCATGTTTTGTCTGGTCAACTTAATTTCATTTGTAAATATACATCCTTTCCTGTCATTCAGACCTGCAACACATTCCAAAAAAGGTTGGGACAGGAGCAATTTAGGGCTAGTAATCAGGTAAACTGGTCAAATAATGATGTGATTTGAAACAGGTGATGTCAACAGGTGATTGTAATTATGATTTGGTACAAAAGCAGCATCCAAGAAAGGTCTAGTCCTAGGTCTAGTCCTAGGAGCAAAGATGGGCCGAGGATCGCCAGTTTGCCAACAAATACGTGAGAAAATTATTGAATGTTTAAAAACAATGTTCCTCAAAGAAAGATAGGAAGACATTTGCATATTTCACCTTCAACAGAGCATAACATAATTAAAAGATTCAAGGAATGAGGAGGAATTTCAGTGCGTAAAGGACAAGGGTGCAAGCCTAAGCTGAACAACCGTGATCTCCGATCCCTCAGGCGGCACTGCATCAAGAATCGTCATTCATCTATAAGCGATATCACCACATGGGCTCAGGACTACTTTGGCAAACCTTTGTCAAGTACCACAATACGTAGTTACAGCCACAAATGCCAGTTAAAACTGTACTGTGCCAAAAGGAAGCCCTATGTTAACAGTGTCCAGAAGCGCCGTCGACTTCTCTGGGCTCAGAGGCATCTGGGATGGACCATCACACAGTGGAAACGTGTCCTGTGGTCAGATGAATCAGTATTTCAGGTATTTTTTGGGAGAAATGGACGCCGTGTGCTCCGGACCAAAGAAGAAAAGGATCATCCAGACTGTTACCAGCAACAAGTCCAAAAACCAGGACCTGTCATGGTATGGGGTTGTGTCAGTGCCCTTGGCAAAGGTAACTTGCACTTCTGTGATGGCACCATTAATGCTGAAAAGTACATCGAGATTTTGGAGCACAATATGCTGCCTTCAAGAAGACATCTTTTCCAGGGACGTCCATGCATATTTCAACAAGATAATGCAAAACCACAATCTGCACACATTACAAAGTCCTGACTGCGGAGGAAGAGGATATGGGTACTTGACTGGCCTTCCTGCAAAATGCGACAACAAAGACCCCGTACTGTTGCCCACCTTAAGACTTGTTTGCAGCAAGAATGGGACAAAATTTCACCTGAAACACTTCATCACTTGGTGTCTTCAGTCCCTACACATCTTTTAAGTGTTGTGAAAAGGAATGGCAACATTACAAAGTGGTAACTGCTTTACTGTTCCAACTTTTTTTGAAAAAGAACCAAAATAGGAATTTAGTTTTTTTGAAAAAAAAAACCCAATAAAATCATGAGGAACACATTAAATTATGTGCTGTTGTATTGTCTGCAATGAAATACAAGTCAAAGTACGTTTAGAAATCACTACTTCTTTTTTTTAATTTGTGTTTTCCATACTGTCACAACTTTTTTCTGATTTGGGGTTGTAGTAGCTAGCTAGCTAGCTTGCTTATGTTATGTAGATAATAGGTTGCTTCCCTGTCCAACAATTATAATACATATACAATAATAATATAAAGTCTGCGTCAGTTGTAAAGTGTTTTAATGTCCAATGTTCCTTTTTGCTTGTCAAATGCTTTTTTTAATTTTTTTTTTTTTTTTTTTTACAGAAGACAAAGTTACAGTAGGAAAAGCACAGGTGTGAATAATCAAATGAACGATGGCTGAATTATATTCAGCTGCTTCGGTTTCAGGGTCCCGGTATTGTGGGTGCTGGCTCACTGTCATGGCTTACTGGGACCATTGAATAGAACGTTAATGTTATTGGTTCCACTTGTGCTTCTCTCTCTGTAAGTCATGTCTGCTGTGAAAAAAAGGCCTTTCACATATCACATGTGGGGTAGCTCTGAAAGTAACATTTGGTTGTGACTTGGGGTGCTTTGCTGTGGCTTTTCCAGCAAACAGTTCACACAAACCAGCCAGCCTGCCAGTTTAGAACCTTATAGATTAAGTAAAGCAGCCACTGACTTAACAGAGTAGTGAATGACTTTGAGCAGCTATATTACTATACCCCTGCTGGTATAACTGCTGGTATATTCATTATTTTGTGAAAAGAACCAGTGAATGTACTGATTGCCATAGTTAGGGGAAGTTAATATGGGGAAAATAATTATTCACTATTTTCTTCATTGTCACATAAATACTATTCCTTCATAAGATATCCCATTGCTCATTACTTTCTAAAAATCATAGTAATGTCTACCTGTCATTTGTGTGAAAGTTGTTGATGCTACAGCAGACATACAAAACATTTCCTACACCACCCAGCCCAGTTTCCCTGTAGGAATGACGTACAATAAGATTTATATGTAATTTCCAACACGGTCTCGCGTCAGTTTGTGAAATGGTCATGTTATTTTTAATCTATTGATTTGTGTACACAGACACGTTTATCTCGTTTTTTTCGTAGGGGTCAGCACTTAATGGGAAGGATCTGTACGGAGGTTGGGTTTAGGAAAAGAAGAATGGGGAAAGGACACGTCACACTGGGACACGATCCGCGGTCTCTGGGGAACGCGGGACAACAACGAGACAGTTGTTTTTAGGAAAAGAACAACGGGGGAATGAAACGCCACACGCGGGACACAATCCCCGGTCTCTGGGGTGAAAGTCCTGTGTTGTTTGACCCATCCACCACCCCAGCCAACCTCCCTGCGTGGATTTTTGGCTTTTCATACTAATTGCTACCGTAGTCATGCTGTGATCACGAAAGATGCTTCCCATTGAAATACATTAGTTTAAAAAACGAGCTCACCACCACGAAAAAAACAAGATAAACATGTCCGTGTACATAAATCAATATATTAAATAACGTGACCATTTCACGAACTGCCGTGAGACTGGGTTGTAATTTCAGCATCCGGTGCCAATGCAATAGGCAATGTGACGTTCATGCAGCGTGGTTGAAGGTTGGATGGTCGTGTTTTGCGTTGAACTTTGTTTGGCCAGGATCCATGACCAGTCCCAGACCAACAACAATTTAGATGCCAAACACTGATCACCACATCAGCCATATGTTTGCCATTTCTTTTAAGGAATAGTCAATTAAAATATGAGAGAAGTCAGTTTCGAGTTTATGGCCTCAATCGCTAGTTTCAAGTTTTCTTCAATACAGCATGATTGTCATTTTGTTAATTATGGTCCCATTTATTTTAAAATAGATGATAAAGCAGGGGACACTTTAGGGTGTGGCTACACGCCAACCTGTCAATCATGATAGAGGTTTAGCAATGCTTATCCATTAACTTATTTTTGGGTGTTGTCCATGTTTTCATCTTAAACTTTGACCCTCTCACTGTGTGTTTTCAATTCATCAAAGTTAATTGGAACACTTTGGTCACCTAGGAATGTCTTGTTCAGTGTTCTCTGCCAATCAAGCTAGCTAGCGTTATCTGGTAACCTAAGAGACAGTCTGCCGATTTTCAACCAGCTGTGCATACTGCAGTACATGCTGAAAAACAGCACCAGTACCTGGAGATCCGTGTTTTGCCGGCAGTAAAACTCCGCTGGATGACTCGCATCAGAAGGTTTGAAAATCTGCGACTTTCCATCTTTTAGCATTTAGCTTAGCACAGCACCATTGAAACCATACAAAGCTTAAACGTGACATTCTCCCCACCCCTTTGTCCAAATAGGGTCACTTCTGGCTCCAAAATACCAAGATGGTGACGGCCAAAATGCAAACTCCTGGCTTTAATTAAAATGCCAGTCCACAAGACACTGGGTGATGTCACCGATGCTTAATTACTGAAAAATAAACCTAGAAAGATACATAACTGTGTTACTAGGAAGAGTTACATGATGACAGTAATGCTGCTCATTACATGTTAATGATGTGGTCACATATAACTATTAGCTTACTTTAAATTGCCCTTTGGGTCATTTTACTGTAGATTTTAAGCCTAGAAGTCATTTTGCCTACTTCATGTTTTTTTCTACCCACCACAGGCCTCTGGGCCATTATCATAGTCAAATCTCCACACCTGCTATGTTGTCAAAATAGAGTATATGTTGGCAACGCACTAGAATAGGTGTGCAGACGCGGCTCACCAAACCCTGCCAAATCATAAACACGTAACCTAAAACTTTCATCCACTGTATAAACAGCATGTGACTCAAACCCATGAAGAAGTTTCAGAGAAAATTAATCATTCCTTCTCTGAAGAAGCAAACCACCATAGAAGAAAAATAGGAAGGAAAAGAAGAAAGTACAGGAGAGGAAGCAGATGAGCACACTGGAGCCTGTCTCTGTGGTTTAAGATGTTATGTATTAATTCTCTAAGGGCCTTGGGGTCCCAGGTTCCCATGTTAATCGATATCCCCATTAAAGAGATAAGTAGGCTCGGGGAGGAAGAGAGGGCTAGAGAGCAGAGAAGTTACTGCAGGGTGTAGTCGAAAAGAGAAAGGGGAGGAGGAGAAAGATGACAGGATGGAATGAGGAAGGAAGACCCAGACAGGAGAGGGCAAACAATGCACCGGTCAGCCCCGGAGAGATGGACCCAAATGTTTTAGGGTTAGTTTTGGGGATAGGTGTGCAAGTGTTTCAGTAATTGTCTCAGTAAATACCCTCCAATGTGTGTGTATGTGTGTTCGAGAGAGAGAGAGAGAGAGAGAGAGAGAGAGAGAGAGGAGACCACAGTGAGATAAAGAGAGTGTGCTTACTGGCTGACAGAGCTGCTCTCACCTAGTTTGGGATGAGTCACAGTTCGCAGATCCGTTAATTATGCCGACTGCTGAATCAAAACTCAGAGAACGAGAGCAGCTGTCTGCGCATTTACATATCACACAGCCTACATGGAGAGGAAGGGAGGGAGGCATGAAAGATAGAAAGAGAGCGAGATAGAAGGGGAATTGATACGGAGGGAAGAAAACTGAAGAGGGACTAGAAAGGATTCAAAGAATACAAGGTAAAGAATCAGGGCAGGGGGAAGGTAGTTGAAGGGAGTGTGAGTTACAGATTTGAAGTGATTGGGAAATGATGTGACAATCACTTCATTTGCGGTACCAGTTGTGGGACTTTGCCTTTATTGCTTAAATTTCTTGTTTTTTTGCATGATAAAGTCACAGATAAGGTTTTTACATCTTCCAAGGCCACAGAAGTGTTTTTTCTGACTAGACCTGAAAGTAAAAACAATCTTTTAGCATGTAGCTTCTAAACAACTTGCTGACATAAGTCTTACTAATTTCTGTAAAAAACAATAGTTTTATTTCTCTTTTCTTTCTCACCACATTCCTAAAACTGGCAGCCTTAAGGCCAGCACTGACCAGAAGAGGAGTTGCTTTGATTTCAAAGTCACAAACAAGGCAATCCATTAGCATACAGCTGCCAAACGGCTAGCCTGCAGCTGCACTTAAAGCCTTTACTTTCCTGGCAAAAATAAAGCAACAAAAACAATGCAAGAAGAACAATACCAAACCGAGTGGCTGCTTTGCATTGGTTTACGATTTGAATACCAAATACATAGCCATCACTAATATAAGTGGCTGTTATGTGGTATCAAGTAAGAGCTATTTCAAGTACAGTGTGATCTAAATTACAACCACTAGCTTCAAAAACATGATTCTCCTTTCTTTTCATTTATTAAAGTTAAATGTTTTAGCTGTAGTACTGCTTACACACATTTTGTGGTGTTCAGGGTGCAGACACAGAAATGATTCCTTATCAATCTGGGAATCAGTAAAAACGGATTAAATTAACTGGTTCCTTTATAATTCCAACACATCACATGCATGACCACGATTAACAATATTAAAATCCTACCGACTATTTTGTTTGTTTGGTTAAAACCGGATCACATACCTAGTCACTGTAGGGAGCTGATGCTGTTTGAAACAGGACATTTTCTAAAACCAATCTTCGGATGCATGATGTGACATTTAGCTCAGTGGTATGATTGCAATTCTTTGTTCTTGAAATGACTTGTCATTTGTAAGTGTAAAACATGCTTTCTAACCAAGCACAGAACTGGAGAGCTTTTGAGGAAGCATGAGAGAAAAGTTGAAAATAGAAAAAGGATGATAAAGAAGGTGAAGGTTAAGTGAATCACATCCTAGTATTTCTCATGTTTTGAAGAAGAGCTATGAGTCAGTGACAACGGTTGTAATTTGCTGCTGGGAACACATATATTTGAGGTAATTTCCAGCTCCAACTCAAATTTATAATGCCGTCTCTGGGCACACTTTAAGATCAAGTTTATGATTTGCTCTCATCAAACAGACTAGGTCACTGCTTTTTGGCCGCGGTGTTTACTGGGCGTGAGGCGAAGGCAGATCAGATAGTTGTGTCAATCACAAAGACTTCGTTCATAACAAGCAGGTGGCTGTGGCGATGGTGGTGGTGGGGGTGGGGTGTGTGTGTGTGTGTAGGGTCTCTAGTGAACAGTCTCTCTCAGTCTTAGTCATCACAGAAACTGCACTCAGCTGAGTTACAGAGAAAGAAAAGGCCGGGAATCAATGTTAACAGACATGCGGCTTTAATGCCCAATTTAAATTCTTCATACCACCAATTTAGTGTAAGATCTTTTCAAGAGCATGCAACAAGAGAAATGACAAACGATCACACACTTGCATGTGTATAGTCAATAATTCACTGACTTACATGACTAGTTGATGAATTTAAAATAAGCAAGATGAAAGGGTAGCTTACATAAAAGCAGGAACTGTAACTACACCCAACAGTGATGTCACAGCGTACTGACCACAGCATTGAGTACACTTCTACATTACTGCAGTAGGGTGAAGTGACCTCCAGCGATTTAACTGGAGATTTTCAGCTGGTGTTAAGTTACTCTTTAGCTTTTTTTTGTAAAACTTTGGATGTATTAGACATGCTAAGCAAACCTGCAGACATCAATTATAAAACACCCCAAAACATGTCTATTAACTTAAGTCTATTTAGCTGAAGTTAAGTTCAACATTTTGGGATATAAATGTGTTCACTTTTTTGTATTCTGAGAGTGAGATGTCAAAATTGTAGCTCCTCCTAAATCCACAAATTGTCGTTTTTAAATTGCTGTTTAAGGTATGTATGAATTAAACAAGTAAGATACAAAGTGTTAATTTGTGAGCTTTAGATGTCCTAGTGTAGGTTTGAACCTTTGAGAGAGCTAAGTTAATTGGTTAGCCTTGCGTGTAACCTTGATGCTGAGATAGCTAATTACCTTCTGGCACCAGCTCCCAACTCACAGACATGGAAGTGTTATTAATTCTTTCATCTCACTCTTGGAAAGAAAGTGAAAAAGCGTATTTCCCAAACTGTTATTCCTTTGACACGTTGTACTTTGTGATTATACTTTGAATTAAGAGGTACCTATTGTAATAATCAAAGTTATTACTTTGATCTTTTATGCATTTGGCATCATGTTGCTGATATATAAATTGTATATTTAATACAATGTTGCAGTTTTCCAGCTCTATGAATGTCTCAACACAACAAAAAACCTGCACCAGAAACCAGGTGAAGGCCATGCCAAAAGAAACACAGTAAAAGGCTGGATATGGTACCCATACAAGGATTATACAACACACCAGCACTGTCAGCCAAGGAAGTATAGTTTCAGCTTCTCTGTATCTCAAGAGCTTGTATTTCAGGAATGTCACAGGATGTATGACTGCCAAATAGCGCTCCAAACAGACACAACTCATGAACGGTGGGCGCCCTGAAAATATGAATCCCCAGCAAAATCTGATACTATACCGGAGGTAGGTAAAAATGGCAACATTTGACCCTGTGGTATCATTTGCAATTATAGATACAACATTTGCCATACAGATGTCAACTTCACACACTGCCTGGTTTAGAGAAAATATTTGCAGCTTTATCTCCTGGCCCTGTCAATATTAGCCACGTGACACACATGTTGGTAGGAAGACAAAGAGCGATATTGATTATGAATGGAGGCTGGGCATCTACACAGTGGATCAGATGAGATACAAGATCCAGTAGACTGTGAGTTCCATCCATCCTGCCATATAGTTGCCCTATATAAAGATTAAGCATATTTTCAGAATATCTTCCATCTTAGGGCAGGGTGGAATAGGACTTTTGAAAAATCATTCCCTCAGTAACTAACAACACGGATAATCAGATATCTTAAATCTCTGGTAAGCAAGCATACTCCATTTAAAGTGAGTTGCAGTGAACCAGTTTTGCAGGGTATAGCATTGAGTATGATTGCCGTTACACCATGGTTTCAATATTGCCACCATTAAACTCTTAATAAATGCTTGTGGTTTGTGTCCATTTACAGCCATGATCATCCTTGCAATGTAGCATCAGAAAAGCTCTGATCAGTAGTTACCCGTTAGATGTACACATAGGCATGTGTTGACGATGTGCTGGCTAGCTCTTCCTTCATTATCATTTTTCCCCAAAAAAACATAATAGTGAATCCAGATGAAAAACAGTGATTCCAGCCATGTAAATGCAGATTTGACAGGTTGTTGCTGGTTAATTTGTGTTGCCTAGCTGATAGCACTTGTTGGATATAAAAAGGTACAGTAAGCAATCACCTATGTTGATATATTGGCATGTGGTATTAAAAACAAAAATTCTCAGCAAGTTAACTTCTAAATTACCATGAAGTTGGAGAATGAAATCATAAACACAAACTGCTGTGTTTAAATTACTAGGGCAAAAAATTGTATTCTATTTAGTATAGGCATAGCCCTCTAAGAGCTGTCTGTTGCTATTGGGTCTATCCCTTCACGCATGCACAGTCGTGAAGATTTCTTTCGCGCCCATGTGCCCTGCACAGGCCTCTATTACGTCCGCAGCTACTGTATATCACAGTTGCACGACCACAGATCTGCTCCCAGTTTTTCTCCAGCGAGCAAGCAGTTTGAAGACTTCGAAGAACAGCGGTGTCTGCCCATGTACCGACTGACGGACTGGCTACATCCTGAAAGATCGGCGGCATCGAGATGTCGGCTCAAGGAGACGGAGAAGTATACAAACGGCTATACGCTTCAATTCGCCAGCCCTACCCCGGTTCTTACCGCCGTGGTAAAAACTATCATGCTATCTCGTGTGCTGCCATAGGCAGAGCCCGGTCACTCCTGCACTGTGTAAACAGCGGGAGCGAGCGCCCACTCAGAATGTGCGGTGCTACACAGTCACTCCTCACCCCCGGCCGTCTGAGCGGGATGGGGAGAGCTCTGACTCGATGACTGCCCCGCCATGCATCCCCAGCATAGCAACCCGCTCTGTTGCTATGGCAACAGACAACACACGGATTTGCGCGCGCGCCTGCTCTCGGAGCAGGGTGCAGTTTGGGAAAACTTGGTACCCATGAATGCATGGATGTCAAAGCTTATCACAAAAGGCTATACACCCCAGTTTGCCAGCCCTCCACCTTGATTTGCCAGTGTGTTGAAAACAACCGTGTCATCTCAGGGGAGATAGATGCTCTGACGTCAGAGCTGGCAGAGCTGCTGGCAAAGGATGCTTTTTTCCCGCGTCACTCCAGGAGAAGAGAATGACGGTTTCTATTCCCGTTACTTTCTCACACTGAAAAAACGGGCGGAATGAGACCCTTTCTCGACCTGTTTCAATTCAGCCGGTGCATTATGAAGCACCTATTCCACATGCTGACGATCAGACGCGTGCTGAAATGTGCGCGCATGTGCGAATTGCAGGTGGTGGGAGGTAGATGGTCAGATTCTCCACCTCCCCACATAAATTACCTGGAGCTTTCCACGGTGCTGAAAGTGTTGATGGTTATGGGCAAATATATAGTGGTAAAAACAGACAATATGATGGCAGCAGCATACATAAACCGTCAGGGCGGTGTACGCTCAGCTCGGTTATTGGAGATAGCCAGAAGCCTGCTGTTGTGGGCACAGAGGCATCTGCTCTCACCCAGAGCAGTGTACATGCCGGGGGTTTTGAACCGCACGGCAGATCTGATGTCGCGGGTGGGAGGGTCCCTCTCACAACGAGTGGAAATTCAATCCCTCTTTCATTCAGATACTGTGGAACAGGTTCGGGAGAGCGACAGTGGATCTGTTCGCCTCACGAGAAAATGTACAATGCGTCTGTAGTTCTCTATGAACACACGGGACAACCCGCCTCTCGGGGTCGACGCCTTTTCTCACCGACCATGGCCCAGAGCCTTCCTATACGTTTTTCCCCTTGTCCCTTTGATTCCTCACCTCCTGGCACTCATTCAGGAGGAGAGCCTGTCGGTCATCATGGTGGCACCGGAGCACACAAGCGTGTCCTGGTCCAACCCTGGTTCAGCTACTGGCGGGGTCCCCATGGCAACTGCCGTGGCACAGGGACGCACTGTCACAGCTGGATGGTGCGATATCCCACCCCCCCGGTAATAAGCCAGCGGCTATGGGCCTGGCAGCTGAGCGGGAACGCTTGGAGAGGCTGGGTTTGCCCCCTGCCATTGTGCGCACTATCCAGGGCGCGAGAGCCCCCTCTACTAGGCTACGGCGTGTTACGCTGGACGATGTCCGCTTTCCAGCGCTGGTGTGCAGAGAAAGGTGAAGAACCCACATCGTGTCCCCTGCCCCTCCTGTTAACTTACCTCCAAACATTGGTGGATAATGATTTGGCTTTGTCTACAGTTAAAGCCCATGTGGTGGCCATTTCGTCCTGCCATGAGGGCTATGGGGAGAGGTCGGTTTTTGTGCACCCCCTGGTTTTTTTGAAGGTGGTCAGACTACAGAAACCTGCAGTGTGTTCTATCACACTTCAATGGGATTTAACCCTGGTGCTCCGAGCTCTGGGGAATCCTCCTTTCGAGCCTCTAGCACAAGTCTCTCTCAGGATGCTGCCACTGAAAACAGTGCTCCTCCTCGCCTTGACGTCGGCTAAGAGGGTTAGTGATTTATGCGCACTGTCGGTTTCACCGTCCTGCCTTTCCATTAGAGGGGACGGGAACGCGGCTACTTTACAGCCAATTCATTCATTTACGCTGAAAGTTTTTGACTTTTTTCAGTCAAGGATGTTTTTCCCTTGAGGGTTTTTTCCCCCCCGTCTCATAACAACAGCGCAGAGGAGGCATCTCTCCGTCTTTGCCCGGTACGTGTGTTATCCCAGTATGTAGAAACCCCTCAAGGCATCCGGGCATACTCCACGAGAGCGCTATCAGCGTCCGCGGCCCTCCTCAGAGGCATGACAGTAGCTGACATCTGCGCAGCGGCTTCCTGGGCATCCTCGTGCCTCTATTTTTTATCTGTGTGATGTGTCCAAGTCCTCAATTACTCACTCGGTCTTATCCACGCTTGGTGGCGAATGACGAGCTGTTGGATTTGTTTGCTGCTGTCCCCATCCTCCTGCACTTAAGTGGCTGTGTGTTTTGCAGCTATTAGTTGTGACATTAATATTTTGTCACTATAAAGCACTTCACAACCTACATGACATGGGCCTTACATTCAGTAATAGGCCAATTCATAATCATGACAGGTTTTTTATCAAAATAATATGTTGTTTGACACATAAAAAACTTGTTCAGTGTCAATAGAAAGAGGAACTGGTCTATGTTCTGCTTGTGGACATTGTGTCGCAGGTGGGATCAGCTTCGCCCTTGACCCAATAGCAACAGCTCTTAGAGGGCGAAGCCATAGATACGAAATAGAACGATAGTTACTCCAGATTCTATGAGTATAGGCATAGCACTCCAAGATTCTGAAGAAAAATGCTGATATTGGGAGCAGATCTATGGTCGCGCAACTGTGATATACAGTAACTGCGGATGTAATAGAGGCCCATGCAGGGCACAAGGGCGCAAAAGAAATCTTCACGACTGCACATGCGCGAAGGATAAACCCAATAGCAACACCACTTAGAGGGCTGTGCCTATACTCATAGAATTCAGAGTTACGTAAAGTTACTGGGAATACGTAACTATTGTTCTTGGTTGTAACTTGGTTGCAGAAAATGAAGATGAGTTTTGGCAGGAGATTGAGCACTTTTCAATCTAAATTGACATCTTACTTTTGTATCGTATTACTTTGGTACCAGCACAACCCTAATGTTTTCTGAAAAGTGATATGCAAACACACAAAAGTCCATGAACTAAAGTCAGGATTTCATTGTCGCAGAAATTGTAGCTTTGCATAAATATACAGGCTGAGATACAATGAATCTCGCCTGTTATTCGAACATATAAGGTGTAAGTTATTCATGATAAGGTGGCAATTAGTGGTGATTCATAAAGAATAGCATTAAAGCTGTATGCTATCTTGAAATTGAGGCTGCATCAAAGATCATGGAGGTTGGACACTCAAACCTACATGTTATGGCCACTTGATAAAAGGTAGTTTACCAGTTTACCAGACCTTTGGAGGAACAGAAAAGCCTGGACACACCCTGGAAAGGCAGTGCAGATGTAACACCCATTTATGATGTTCATAAACTGTTTGTGTAAAGTAATCCTGTAAAAGAATAACAATCACCAAGGGAACATTCATGACGATAACTGACGTAGTGATGATCAATATTATCCTAAAAGCCTTCAGTTTTATGTTGCTCATCCCCGCTGTCTGCCTGACCCCTTCTCCTGGACTAGGCTTTTTAAGGGCTGGAAGAGCAGAACAGTAAAGCTTCACCGCACAACACAGGGTGATCTGCCCTATAATAGTGCCGTTAAATGCAGAAAACATTAAGACAGCGCCTGAGCAAGAAAGCAGTGTCTACAACCAGATTATCCCAGACAAGGCCAGTTTGTACTTCAGTGGCTTTAACCTCAAGAAAACCACAGACTTATCTACTGCTAGATAGTGCTCCACACAAATCAATGCCAGAAGACATGGAGGACCTGCGACTATGAATCCTTAGAAAAAACTTCTGATATTCATCCAATATGTGTTTGGAAAAACATATGTAACCACTCCTAAAACGTCGTAGAGGCAGATTATGATTTCAAACATCACCTCATTGGGAGTATAGAACTCCAATATGATCAAGTGTCTTGATATTATCAGCTGCAATATGTAGATATTGACAGGGAGTCGGAGGATCTGGCTGGCTAGATTGGGTATCACTGTTACATCTGTGTTTAAGAGGTTGTCACGAAGAGCAGCAAGGAGGTGTTTCCAAGAGTAGTGTTATTCATCCTGTAGGCCTATGGAAAGAAACATGACTTATACTTTTTGGTATATTTGTGAAAAATCTCTTCGCATTTTTAGTGAGTTTGTTGTAGTTAGATGTCTAACTGGAACTGTACCAGTGAAGTACATGATATGTACAGACAGATGCAGCTATGCTTTTTGACTCACATTCATATATTATAAAATCAGAAACATCTTTGAAGACTTTTTTTTATTCAGTAAGAGTGTGATCTGATCTGTGATTTCAAATAAACAATGTATATCCAAAGCAGTCCCTGTCCAAGTAGTGATAGGGTTTTTATTTTTTAGTAATATGTAGCATACATTTTATCTTGTGATCACGATGAAATCAGAACAAAGTACTAAATATCGAGGTGAGAACAGACCATGAAACAAAGCCCTAGGGGTTTTGTGAACAAATTAATCTCCACTCTTGTTTTAAGATAATTAGCAATTATAGTTATTTTAAGAATTGAAATAACAAGTCCATTGCCAGACCAGTTATTTTCAGGCGTTATCTCACTCCACATGATTATATGTGCTTCTGTTGTCTATTCTCAAATGTTTCCCAATAGACTGATACTTTTTGCATCTCCATAACACACGGCTAATGATATGCAGATTCTTAGGTGCATGGGCCATCGCCCTAAGACGTGATTGATCACTCCTTGGCAGCTCAGTCATAGGCCCAAGCTGAGGTTGACAATTCAGGAAGCAGCAGTGATTATGGTGCGAGCGTAGAGAGTCGAGTTGTTTATGTAATAAGGAATTGGTTGTGTTTGAAAAAGCAATAAAACATCATATTCAAATGTCACAGACATAAAAAGGACTTGCTAAATTTGATAGAGGTAGTTATTCAAATTGTTTTACAGCATCCTTAATATGGTGTTACATGTCTGAGGTGTTATTTATAACAAAATTCAGACTTTAAATCAAATCAACAAATAGCACACGTGTTTGAGGTTGTACTGGAAGGCAAGTGGTGAGTCTTGTGACCATTACAACATATCAATCAATCTTGGGAATTTCAAGAGAAGAAATTGTGTGTCACTAAGGGTTATTGTAATAAACCACTGAATCTCTGAACCACTTACCAGACTAACCAATAATCAGTCCCTCCAGAAAAACGCGGCGTTTTTTTGTGATTGTTGCGGGCTCAAATCCTTGCTTATGCGGCACGTTTTCTTAAAAATGCGATGGAATATGTAGGATATTTATGCAATTTTATGCGATAAAATTGCAGGAACTTGCAAAAACTGTGGTTTGATGAAAAAGAGAAAAAAAAGTGATTCCCCTAACACCGTGTTCTCACTAGGCGAAATTACATCACTTCATAACATTCCCATGGCAACAGGGGAAAATGGCTGCTCTTGTGTGAAGTAAACGCAACATTTTCAACTTTCTGCTGAAATATATGTGACTTTTTTTGCAACGAAAATGCGGGGATTATGAAATCATGCAAGCCCCACATATTTTGCGTGGAAAACGGCAATTTATGGGGCGAAAGTGCGGCGTATTTTAAAAAATGCGGCCCCCGTATAAATATGCGGACTTTGGCTGATTATGCATTGAATTCTGCGATCGCATAATCACGTTTTTCTGGAGGGACTGAATAATAAGCAGCAATCCGCTCACCAAATGTACTTTTCTTCCCACCTTTCTCTCTTTTCTCCCACTCTCAACAGTATTACAGTAGGCACAATACACAGTAAATCATCAAACAATCAAATATATTATTCCACAACACGGGTCTTTGCTTCAGCCAGACATTTTTCTTAGGATTTAGATCCAAAGTAGCTCTGAAACACTTAAAATGTCTTGTCAAAATACAATTTATTTTTAATATGATTCAGGCAGAGTCTGTAAAAAGCAGTCTGTGACGGGTTGGATTGATGTCTGAGTCTTACTAATAATGTTGATTCCATGTCACTGAATGGAATCCTGGTTTTGTAGAAACATATTTAAGATGGCTCAATAATCTGTTGTGTTGAAAAAAAGCATGGTATGACCTTAACATTGAAGAGAAAGTTGTTTAAGTTTTATTTTAGGCACATTTTAATACAGGATGAATTTGAATTTGCACAACTGGGAAGGCTGAAAATACATTTTATATAAATCACATCTCTATGAAAGTGTAACTATCCAAAAATGATTTGCAAAAACAATAACTAATGACTCTTTGCTTTAGTGCTGAACTAAACTAAAACTGCTACTCTTAAAGGTCCAATGGTTAGGAATTTCTCCCATCTACCATTGAGATCATATATTGCAATCAACTCTCTCGTGCCACGCAGTTGAAAGTACGTATTAAAGCTACGGTAGCCTATATGCTTAAAAAACCCGGTCTCTTTCTCTTTTCAATATCCTTTCTCTTTTTCTGGGCGAAGAACAAGACTCCTGTTCCTGAAATTTGGATTTTGAATACGTGTGGTCCTCCATGTTTCCTTCTTCAAACTTGCCGGGCCGGGAAGCGATGATACCCACTAGCAGCACCTATGAGTTTATCGTGTGACAGCGAAAACGCGAAAGGTGGAGCAGTATATCCTGTATGTCCCTTACTGGCTAACATATTTCAAGATGGCGCATGAATATGGAGCGTCTGCCCCAGTTCATGCGAATGCGAATGCAAATGTAAAATTTCAAGCCAAAAGGAATACTTGGAATTGATGGTGGTGGTAAATATTCATGAAAAAGGACACGTTTGTGAACGGGCAACACAGATTTTTGATAATAGCATATGGTTTCATATTTACATACTGAGAAAAGTTCATTCAAGAACAGGTGGATATACTTTGGGAAACAAAACTTTAGATGAGCAGCACAGCACTCACTAACATTTACCAACAACGTACTTGTATGGCTTAATGGATGAACAAAACCTTTGAGACTTTGAATAAGATAACTTTCTCTTCTTAGGCCTCACTGATCACAGTGATAGAGGATAGTTTTCAAGCCTATTTGAGGTAGAGGAGAAAATGGAAAAACACACACGGTAATAACAAATGCAGGAGGCATTAATCTCAAGTCTCTTGAGATTAATGCCCCCATAAGCACGGGAATGAGTGATCACAATTTAAGAAATGCAATTAATCAGTTCAACAAGGGTTATTGAAATAATGAAATTGATGAAACTATTGTTAATCATTCATCTGCCCTTACTGCCAAAGTAAAAAAAAATTAAAAGCTCTTGGAATGCCAGTAGTAATCTTAGGGAACAATTTCCAAAGGGAAACAATAAAAAAGTATAGTTTCTGTTTAGTTTTGTTTTATTGCATGGAATATAAACTGCATGCAAAATGATCTTAGATATGGCCAGGTTGGTAGTAAAAAAAGTGATTGCACCAGCTTACTTGCTTCATTTACTATCAGGAAAATTGGTTTAATTAAATGCTATTGGTACTGTATAACAGTGAATCATTGGCCTGACTCCGCCCTCCTACGTACTTCTGCTCAATTTTCATTTTCCTTCAGAACGTTGTTGTGGTATATTCGCGGGTTTTCTCCGGCCAATCTTTACCTGTCCAATCAGCGAACACAGGGAGTGAGATCCCTGAGAACGATGACGTTGAGGTCGTGCGCTAGTTTGAGTTGTAGTCCCGCAATGGCGGCAGAGAAAGATGTGAGCGAAGCCATTTGGTCCATTGTGGCAACGCTGCTGAATAGCCAGAAGTTAAACGAGTTAGCGATGCTAAGCGTCACGGCCAAACGTAAAAGAGTGCGTAAAAGAAAAATTAATGATCTTGACCAATGATCTATCTTATTAAAAAATTACATCCCACTTTAAGATACATTTTTGTGTGCCCAGTTTTAAGACATGGGGCCCTATCTTAACGATCTAAGCGCACAGCGTGAAGCGCATGGCACAGGTGCGTTTAGGACGTGTCCACATCCACTTTTGCTAGTTTGACGGTGTGCCGGGCGCATGGTTCAAAAGGGTTGTACTTAGGGGTCGTCATTAATTCATAGGTGTGTTTTGGGCGTAACATGCAATAAACCAATCCGAGTGTCATCTCCCATTCCCTTTAAAAGCCAGGCACGTTTGTACTTTGGCTCATTGCTATTACTAGTACAGTGCCCGCGTGTCTCGCGTGTGGAGAGAAAGGCAAGGTTGTGGAGTTTTTGGCGGTTCCTACTGTAATTCTAAGCCGCAAAAGTGTGTCTGTCAGTTAGGTACAGAGCTCCGCGTGAGCACGGGCTTCTATGACTGTCAATAGAGCGAATATCTAACGTTAGCTACTCCGCTGTGCTGTGAAGTATGTCTGGCTATGTGAGACAAGCATCTAGTAACATTGTTGTGGATGCTGCAGACTCAGCCTGGCAACCTCCGTGAACTTCGAGTCTGGGGAGGAGGGGCAGGGGAGACGACTCTCTCCAGTATTTTGAATTTGAACTGCAGTAACTATTTTAAACACTAGCTGTCAGTATTACATATTGGACCTTTAATATGCAACTTCACCTTATAGCCTACTACTGACTTACTGATTTACCTGACAGAGAACGTTGCAGATTCACAAAATATCACAATGAAAATGTGGAGTAGTCAGACCTTAGCCTCATGGAATCATGGCAATGGCTCGTTATGAGAGCAAATCAGCACATATCTGCGTTAATCAACCACCAGACCGGACCGTTTGTGTGTGTGTGCGTGCAGAGAGAGAGAGAGAGAGAGAGAGAGAGAGAGAGAGAGAGAGAGAGAGAGAGGGAGGGTGTTGTCTCGTGTCGTATGATCGTTAACAAATTTAACATTTCAGCAGAGGTGCTAATTTCCATACAGGTTTAGTGGCTTGACGGTTAATGGTGAAATAGGGGATTTTATTCATGGGGGTATTTTGCCGACGATAATGTTATTAGTATTGTATGCTAGCAGTAGTTAATTAACGTGATCCAGGGTGAGTCTAATGAAAACTGCTGTGTCTGCCCGGTTCAGCTCTGAGATTTTCTCGCACTGCACTGCGCTGTGAAGGAATAATCTCAGAGATTACGTTATGCCTCTGTTTAGAAGTGGTGAATCTACAGCTCACAGCAATTTAATACTATATAGTGTCTAGGTTTTGTTTGAAATTTTGTGTTGGCAAATGGCTTTTTATTGTGTTTACTCTTAGCGAAATAATAGACACTGAAAAGCGTAGGGTTTATTTTTCGCCAACCTCATTCCACACAGCAGTCACAATGTTCCTTTCAGCTATCTGCTCATGCTCCAGGAAAGTGAAGAAAAGTTAGTTTGGTAGATCCATCAATCATGTACCAAACATTGGAAGCAGGAAAAGAGTCAAAGGCGTTATTGTAAAGCATTCTGCATGTGGCGTCTGCATGTGACGCGCAGGTTACCTTCCCCCCAAACACGCCCCCAAACACAGACACACATACATACATACAGATACGTCTCGCTTTATTAGATAGATGATGGCGGATTTGGACCGTAATATTTTTATTAATAATCTTTTGCATGTTTGTGTGCTGCTGTACTTCCCTGTGTGTGTAACAAGCATAGTGTGCATGCTGTGCATAAGCCTAGGTGCATTTTACTAATGCGCTGTTAAAATAACAATGAAATGCTGCGCTATTGACTTTAGACCAGGTTTTTGTTGGTCAATGGCGCGATCACTTCCTGCTGCCTCAAGATTGCAATACACTAAGAATTCACCTGAACACACCTCCCTGACCAGCACGGGCTCAAAGGTAGGCACAGGTGCATTTGCTATTTAAACGACATGGGCGCTGGATGGTCTTAAAATAGCAAAGACACTTGCCATTTTGCGCTGCGCTGCACCGGTTGCAAGATAGGGCCCATGGGTTTCAAATGAAGCAAGAAAGGTGCTTTGAACAGAGCTGTGATGCAGATTTCAAAAACAAGAAACTATGACAGTCTGTTACTGAAGCTAGTAATTAGCGAAATGACACATGAATCCTCTGTCCCTTACTATGCCTTGGTAAGCATGCTGCTATTCCATTGTATTATTCAATAAAATAATGAATGAACAGATCCCTGCTGATGGGTGAAAAGCCTGTATCAGTCTCTTCTGTCTCTCTTCTATTTAGTTTTCTAGTGCTGTTACTATATAATGGATTACATGATTCTGGAGGCAAAAGAAAATGTTCAGCCATCATGGGTTTATGAAACACTTCAAAATCCATAGGTTAAACCTTTTAATCATTTGAATAATTATAAGCACACTTAACAGCACAAAATACACAAATCCTCATACCTGAACAGCAAAACGTTGTTTGTCGGTTTCTTACAATTGAGCCAGACTAAGATAATACAATCATCATCACCACTGATGGCATAAGTATGTCAATGACAAAATGCTGTAATATTCTTGTATGAACTGTTACCTTGATTCAGTTTTGCTTTTGTACACCTGAGACTTCCTTACCTCCGAGTCTAACATAACTAGACACGTAGAACAGACGTTAGTTTGGAGTGACGGTTGACAACCTTGACGTTCTGCTTCAAGTCCAGCAAAATACGAGTGTCATTTGGTGAACGGGGCATGTTAGGGTGGAAATTTAAAACCCTGTTGATCAGGATGTGCTTTAAATACTCCCTGGTCTAACTACAATGCTAATAGCAAGGGTAAAATTAAACAGACATTTAAAAGTAACAAGAATGTTAGTAATGTCAGTTTTTCCGTTAAGGCCTTAAGATGCACAATAACTCTACAAACTAATATTCAGGCTACAGTTAAGTTTACCAAAGCTGGTAAGAAATAAATTACAAAAAGAAAACCCATTGCCCCCCCCCCCCCCCCCCCCCCCCCCCCCCCCCCCGCTATGTCACATAGCCTAAAGCTAAATATTCAATTAAACTATTAAATAAAGGAGCTTTTCACCTGACTGGTGTGTGGAGCTCCCTCACAGGGCTCAGCGGAGTGATACGAGGCATCAGAGAGAGAGGCGGAAATTTTAGCATTGGAATTTTCATGTTGCCTACTGCAACTTTAATGCTGTGTTCACATTATCAATGACAACGCAACAGGCTACAGGTCATCTTCAATGGAAGCCAGTGACATGAAGCTACAACCTGATGCCCGACATACAGTATGTATGCTACAAGTCAAAGTTGAGCTGTCCTCATCGTTTTTTCAACGCTCCAATGGCGCGGTGAAGCTCCAACCAATCATATGTTTTTTAAATGCACATGGCTAGCTGGGATACTGTGTCATTTAGCTGAGTTAGCTGACAAAATGCTAGCTTTCTGTGTATTGCGGTACACACCGGGATGCAATAGGGTGACGAATGTGAAATAAAATGAACACTTGAGCAGCACTTGAATGGTGACTCGGTGACAATGTAGCTGGCCATTCTTAGCCAATTTGTAGCCTTTTGACGCTCGTAGTGTGAACATAGCATAACAATCCTTCCAATTTACAATAAAGGAAAGCCAACTGGAATCATGCATATTGATTGATTATCGTTAATAATAAGGTGAATAGACTGAATGTACCACAAAATCTACAAGCAACCCCAGAGGTGTCAGGAAACAAGAATACTATTTTTAATACTGACACAAGTAGGAAGGGCTTGAATAATAATTTGAAACAGTGAAAAGGGGGAAATCAAAACATTGGAGCGTGACAATATTTAGGTGGGAACATCACATCTGTATTAAGTTTTACAATTCACAGTGTATGCTATTCCTGTGACCCAGAACTGTCCAATCATTATCTGTGCATAGAATAATCTTTTCAAAGCTAGGAACCAAGACTCATGTCAAACATGTACAGCCAGCAGATGTATTTTTTTGGACAGTGAAGTGTGTTGTCTTAAAGCAACTTAAAATAATAATAAAATAATGTTTCCAAAATCGTTTCAGTGGTTCATCAACTCGTAACAGGGTGAACGGCACTTCTGCATTCGCTTTGCGGCTCTCTACCGGCTATAACCGCACTATGCAAGTTGGCCAGATTGGGTAGCGGATCTGTAGTTTGAATGAACTTAATGAGACAATTCCGCTTCCAACCTGTAGGGGGACCAAAGCGGGAGAAGTTCTCTAGTGTTGCTTTAATGTTTACAACATTAGGACCTTTCTGTTATTAGAGTGCTCTTAGTGTACCCCAGTTTGCAAAAAACATGTCATGGGTACTGCTAATATAGCCCTGACATACATTAGAAATGATAGATTAAAAAGTTTACCTTTTACACTAATACGCCGAACACAGATGGGCTCTTTTGAGTAGTTGTCAGCTGCCATTAAATCCTTGACTATATGGCCTCAGATAGCCAAAAGCAAAGCAGTACTACTACAATTTTATTTCATTGCACATCAATGGGACAAAGACAGTGTGAGAAGTAATATGCTTGTGAGAAAATAGTTTTTATTATCAATATACTTTGCAAATTGAATTAGGTTCATTTTTGTTATTCCAAAAAAAACAATATATTTTCCTGCAGTTGTCACCAATCACCATCTTATAAAATAATAATGACTGATACATTATTATTATTATTATTAACAAAATGTATGCTGACTTAGAATGTTTTGTGTAATTGCCAAGATGGGAAAACAACTTAACACACACATGCTGAGTGGGATTAATGAGAATGCCTTTCCCTTGTGGGCAGCAAGTCTCAGGCAGCAAGTTTAACTATTTTCTTGATTATTATTATCATGTCAGGATTGTTTACACTTACGTTATTCTATTTTTCAGGTGCCACCAGTAATCTGTGGCTATGAATGAGCTACATTTTACTTAAATTCCTTCCTCTTTTGTATATGAGTAAACCCTTTTGGGTTACTCATAATAAAACCGAAAGACTGCTGATGTGACGGAAGTTCTAACCTTACAACTCTTCGTAAATCAAATACCAGGCAACATACGCTAATAATGACTTACTAGTTTCAGCCAGAAGGTCTATTGGGCATGCTGGTGGACTTGTATGGCTTACTGGGACAAAAGTCGAATTGTGTCATCATTAATGTTATTGATTACACCAGTGTGTTTCATGTTTACTATATTATCGGTCTATTGGATGCCTGTACAACACATCTCCACACTAATTAACTAACATTAATTGTGAAAAAAGGCTAAATCAATTGCAAATTGTTTAAAACAACTTAAAAATAAAGTTGCAGTTTGGCAGCAAGAATATTTAAAAATGTATACCGGCCCTTTCTCTAAAAAGATAACACTAGCTTAATTTGAGCAGTGTGCATCACTTTTTAATGCCCTGTGGACAGTTTCCAATGTCATGTGAGCTAGCTTGTTGTGCATTTTTGTATTTGATTGTGTTTTCTGTATTTGCAGCATGTCGAGCTCCCAGGGCTATCGTAAATTTGCGCACATGGAGAATGCGAACCGCTTGTTGTAGAGATGATATGACATGTCATTATGGCACCAACAACCATTTGATTTACAAGCAGTTAACCATACAAGCCCAGAAAACATTAATCTAAACACGAGAAGGTACACAGGTACAGCAGGTATCACACAGATAAAGCTCTGGAAGCTCCTGTGTATCTGATTGTAACGAATATTGTGGAGAACAGCCTACGTGCTGAAGGCTTCATGCACAATATAAAATCCTCTCTGTTCCACTTACTATCAGCCGTAAGATGTAGAAACTGGTGGGAGGACCCCACATAAAGTAAAGAGAGTAGGCAACAGTGATGAAGTACTTGGTGGGTCGCATGTAATGCTCCAGGAAAGTTTCTGAGTGGAGAAAGTTGAGCTGTTGCCTGAAGAGATGCTCATTCCAGCAGCCATTAAAATGTTCCTCAGGTTCTGTGATCTTCAGATTTACAGGGCTCCTGGAGGCAAGATAGAGCGAGAGAACTCAACAGTCAGGGATCCCAGGGGCAAGACAACAACAAGAAAATAGTGTAATTAGATGAACCCCATTAGATGAGAATGTGTGACACTCAATGGCCGGAAAATCATTATTAATCCTTGTAACTGTTAGCATATTACAAAGATATCTCAGAGCTGTTATTTTTTCCATATTGGATTTCTTGCATTTGTCGGCATCCAGTTCAACTTAGATCAATCATTAATAATGATGAGGCAATTAGTGACGAAGCAATCCAAGTTGAGTCTCTTTTGAATTTAAAGCTATAGTGCATAGTTTCTGTCCCCCCCATGAGGAATTCTAAGTAATGACAACAACACTGTTGGTGCGTCCACATGTTACAGCCTTCCGCGTGCTCCCACCCCTCCTCCACGCAGTTGCTAGTAGCCAAGGAGGACACGGAGGATTAAAAAAACATGATGGACTCTTCAGAAAAGGTCATTATCTTCACTTGAATTTCTGCACGGGAAAGTCACCAGACGACACAATCTACTGAACACAGCCATACTGAGAAATACAGAGAGAGTTGTGTGGAGCTGATCTTAATTAGCTTTGTAGCAGTTCATTTGGCAAGGGCTTGAATGTAACGGACGTTCATTAATATCAAAAAGTTACGCACTAAAGCTTTAAATAATATTATGAAGATTTCCTGAAGGTCTCATGTCACCTTTAGGTTACTGATGTCATAGTCTGGATCAACAGAAGTACATTTTCAGGGTAATTGCACGCACCGGATGTTCTTCACCGTCTGCTCTCTGTGTGTTGCTGTTCTCAAACTCAGTTCGCTTCAGGAAACAACAACAAACTTCGAGCTAGCAAGCTGACATTTTGGATTGTTCAATACGGCAGGCCTGCTTGGTTCTTTCAGGGAAATGATTGTAAAGATTTACAAATAATATGTTTACAGCATTTACTATCTAGCTGGGATACACTGGTAAGAGCAAATTACGTTTACCATGTATTCAACTAATTTAAATAGCACACGTTATTACACCTTATTTAATATTTGATGTGGCTTTTTCTTTTGCAATTAATTCAATTAATTTACTGGAATCTTTTGATTTTAAACATGTCACTGGGTCAACGCATACGAAGGGTCGCACACTTGTCTCTTGCTTGTCTTGTTGTGTATTCTTATTTCTATTCATGCTTTGTTTTAAATGTGTATGCTGTTTTTTTTTTTTTTTTTAGATAATTTTTTGGGCTTATCTGCCTTTAATTTGAGAGGACAGCTAGGTGATAAAGGGGAGAGAGAGAGAGAGAGAGAGAGGCAAGACATGCAGGAAATCGTCACAGGTCTGACTTGAACCCTGGACCACTGCTTCGAGGCATAAACCTCCAAGTATATGTGCGCCTGCTCTACCCAGTGAGCCAACCCGGCCATGTGTATGCTGTTTTTAATGTAAAGCACTTTGGGTTTACATGTAATGAAAGGTGCTATACAAATATAATAGACATTTACATTTTGCAATGTTCTACCAAACCAAGTTTCTTCCCGAGACTATTTTGCAGAGCCACTATCACTGCGTTCGGAGCTTAGCGCCGCCCAATTCGATTGTGTTTGGTTTAAAGAATTGCAAACAACCCAGAGCGTTTTATTTTTTCTCCTATCCTATGTGTGGTGCAGACCTTACTCCAGCATTGTGGAGATAGGTTTGGCAATGCGACACTACTGATGTCATCATAAAAAATGCAGATTCAACTTTTTACCAAACTGCCACAGTTTTAGACAAAGAACACAATGCTCTAATGTTTTACTGACAGTGAACATAAAAAAAGGCTTCAAGATATTTTATTGACACTAGCTTTAATTGCTTACAGATAATTACCTATTTTTCTTTTTGTGAAAAATCTTTCCATGTACTTCATGTGTTGTTTTGTTATCTTAAAGCTACATTGTGTAAGAATTGCTCCCATCTAGCGGTGAAATTGTATATGACAACCAACTGAATTTCATTTTCTAGCCCCCCCCCCCCATTCCGAGTGCGTTATAACTCCTACGGTGGCCGAACTTAGCGACAAAATGTCCGTGAGTGTTCCTTCCAGTGTAATAATAGTTTGACGTTATTTTAGTACCATTTCATTGCTAACATCAGCTATCAGGTTCCCACACATATGCAAGCCAATGTTAGTAAAGTATCAGTGCTATCGTTATTCTGTATATTGTACGAGATTAATAGTGTAAGGCGATGTTTACAGCGTAGGAGAGAAGCAACGGAGGTTTGTGTTTTTAATATATTTCTCTGAGCAGCATGAACAATGTCAATGAAACTGAAATGATCTCTTAGTGTCTCCATCGTTTACACACAGCTGTTCTAGCTGTAGCTAGTCTGTGTTACAGATCCATGACGTGAGTTGTCTGCCAGGGAAATCACGGCACATATGATTACGTTTATGTTACAAGGTAGACAATCCTTTTTCATCATTGACGCGAGGAAAAGTATCCTAGACGTCGTTCTAGCATTATGTACAACCATACTATATTTAGCCAAGCAAGTAGCAACTATAAAACCTTTACACAAATAGGCAGAATTACCTGTTGAGAAGAAAGCAGGCAACTTTGGTGTCCCTTTTAAAATCCTTGCTCCTCATCAGCTCTTTCCATCTTGGAAAAACCACAACAATATTAACTTTGGTCTTGTTGCTTTGCCTGTCACATTGTCATTTTAATTTCCTCTGCGACTCAGTTACATGTCCTCGATAATAGACGCAACAGGCTTTTAAATCTGCCGGCGGTGAGTCGCAAATAATCTTCTCCCCCCTCCCTCCCTGGCATACATCACAGTCAGTGCCACTGAGTGAAAAGCGCGAAATGCGTAGCGTTATAGCCTGTATGTCCCTTACGAGCTACCGTATTTCAAGATGGCGCATGGCTATGGAGCGTCTACCCCAGTTCATGTAAGCGCAAATGTAAGATTTCAAGCCAATAGCAATACTTGGAATTGATGGTTGTGGTCAATATTCATAAAAAAGGACAAGTTTGTGAAGGGCAATACAGATTTTGATAATAAACAACTACAAATGTTACACACTGGGGCTTTAAAATGTGTGCTAACCTGTATCCTAATGGCTTTGCTATTGAAAGTAAAAGCAGTATTGTTTATTTGTTCCACATGAATCAGGGTCATTAAACTGTTAATCCTCCAATGCCTCAAAGCCTCCCAGGAAAGAGGTGACTTTCTGTGTATTTCATATTCGGGGTAAATACTTGGTTATCTCTGACGCTGTAATGTGAAACACAGTGGTCAAAAGCACTGACTTTATGAAACTGGAGTCAATGGAATGTGCAGTTAATCTGAACAGTTTGGTGTTTCTTTTAAGCGTACAGAAAGTATATTTAAAAGGTAGTATGCTGAAACCTTCGACCAACAGCATTTCTTCAGATGAAGTCACTTCCAGACATTGCAGCGCAGCACATCAGTCAGTTGAGAGCAGGTATGAACAATGTTAAATTGTTTTCTTCGATTTTACATCATTTGCGAGGTGTCTTATTATTAGGTTCAGGGAGGAACAGCGCAGGGAAAGTGGGCCACCTGTCAGACGATATGTTTCTCTCCTTTTTGCTCACTTCCCTGCTCCTTTGTGCCTATGTGCTTTTCCACCCTCCTGAGCACAACAGCAAGATTACCACTTTCATCTTCACACCTAGAATCTCGGAAAGCACCCATTTTGTTCAAAATATATTATTTAAATGTTATTTTATTCAATTTGTAATTACAAATATGTATTGGTGTATTTCACAAAGTTACAAGTGTGATACACCTGATTTGCACACACACACACACACACACACACACACACACACACACACACACACACACACACACACACACACACACACACACACACACACACACACACACACACACACACCTACACACCTTTCTCAATCTCGCGCAATGACTGATTGCTTGATGTTTTTTTTATCAGATAAATTTTAGAGAGAGAGAAAGCAGAAGAAGAGAAGAAGCTGACATCTCTCTTCTGCCGGTGACAAGATATAAATAGGAAGTAGGTTCTTATAAAAGTTGAGATGAAAACACATGCTTTGTTTCCAGTGTGTATCTGTAACACGGCTTTGAAACCTGAAACAGGGAGAAGACGCTCCTTCATGTCTCCCTCAGTAAGCCAGAGAATAACGAACAAGAAGAAGGCTTCTCTGAAATGCCTGACCTAATATTTGACAGATAGTCAGTATCAAGGGACCGAAAGCAGATTTAAGGGAAAGATGAGCTTATATTGTATTTTATTGTAATTTTGTTTTAGTTTGCTGGGTCTGAATCACAACTTTGAAAGGAAAACCATTGCCTTTCTTCTTCTATCATCAGAGGAAATTCCAGTATATCATCATGTATGCTGCCTTGTAATTGTGTGAATCCTTGTTAAAATCAAAATTATATTTTTACATAGTGGAAAATGTCATGTATACCCCACAATGAAGACACCCATACTTGTGACATTACAATATGGGGAACGTTACTGCAGAAGTGATAAGCATTCCAAGTATGTATCATAGCTATGACATAATATTTCCTCATTTGCTCAGAGGTACCCAAAGGCTGATTGACAACCTATATGGTACTGCCTAAAGTAGGGGGAACCCTCTCAAAATAAAGAGCTGGTGGTGGACATAATGAGGCATTATATTCATGAGATCCAACCGAGTTTTCTTATCATACTCCCTTTTGTGTAATTGACTAATCAACATCATCCAAAGTACACAGTCTTTGTTCTCTGGTTAATGCATTTTGATGGGTTCAAAGGCTTGGAAACAGAGACTGAGCAAGGTAACACACGTGAGTGAGTGAGTGAGTGAGTGAGTGAGTGAGTGAGTGAGTGAGTGAGTGAGTGAGTGAGTGAGTGAGTGAGTGAGTGAGTGCGTGTGTGTGTGTGTGTGTGTGTGTGTGTGTGTGTGTGTGTGTGTGTGTGTGTGTGTGTGTGTGTGTGTGTGCAATTGCATGTGTCAGGAGACCAATTACATTTCTGAGTTGTACTTCAAATGAGGCCCACAGAATCACTGCCCTTCCCAGATTTGGCTCCTGCAAAAATGAGAGCAAACCTTAGCTATGCACACGCACACACGCACGCACGCACACACACACACACACACACACACACACACACACACACACACACACACACACACACACACACACACACACACACACACACACACACACACACACAAACTTGTCTTTTGTCTATGGTAATTCTTCTGTTCATTCTGGCCAGCTCCATGGCTAGTTACATAAGGTATTTTCCCTGCCATGGCAGCTGCTTTGCTTAGCAGGTGAGGATGTAACACAGATATTGATTCTGGACAAACCATTAGCTACCAACTCACTGACTGAGCAGAACTTCCAAGTAAACAAAATAAAAAATACTGATATTGATTCTAACAAACAAATAGCCACCAACTGACTGACATGGGCAAAACTTAGTAAACAACATAGCATGATTCTAATTTGAAATGGTGGAGGCGTATCTCAACAGTTCCTGATGTGTCGATTTAGATTTGCTGACTCATCTTCCCTCCATCGGTTTGACAGGCTCAAAGTTCTCTCTTTGGAGGTAATCTCACTGCAAGTAATCTTTAAAATGCATGGACATGGAGGGAGAAAGTCCTGGTTTTAAAACACATATAAATGCATAAATATACATGCTGTAGGAACATAACCCAACAGTGTACTCATGCATCCATTAATCCATGGTAGTGAGTAATCCCAGTGTGTTTATGTACTGAGCTAATCTCGCTCTCCTCTGCTAAGGGACTGAGGATAGGCTCCCACTCGCAGGTAAGCCCCATTCCCATATCTCAGCCATAACCACTAATCCCACTTCCAGATACAGAGGAGAAGAGCTAGAGAGAGGGAGAGCGAGATGCAGCTTATGTGTGTGTCTGGCAAGTAGACACCACATTAAAACCATGATCTAATGGTTGCTAAATAATTTAAGTGACTACTGTAAGCAGGTCAGCACATGAGTGGTACACAGATTCACCTCTAAACATGCATACTGTAGATTGTTAAACACTACACAGTATTTTGTCTACTATTAAACATAATGTATCTGAAAAGTTATTGGTTTCCATCTTGTGTTTATGTGATAAGGGAAAACAAATTATAGTTCAGCCAGCAGGAGGATCTTGCTGTCAAAGGAAGTGCCGTTTTTTCTTATCCAATCAGAAAAGCTGATCTAAAACTAATTTTAAAACAACTTTCTGCATTCAAATCAATGTCACATCTGCTTGTGCATTTAAATGTATAATAGGCGGAACTTTAAGCAGTCGTTTCCTGTAAAAGTTAGCTAAAGATGTGTTTAAATTGAGTGACCTTTTTTTTTTTGTTGGTAAAAATATTGATTATTTCACCATTTTCTGTTTCAACCATGTGTAAAATTCCTTATCTTAACTCCCATCTACCAAAAGTAGAACTGAAATAACATAAACATAATAATATTTAAATGCAAAACCATACAGTTAACTTATTACAATTTAAATAAAGTAAACAAAAAAAATAATATAGTAAAATCAAACATAATTATAACCAGTGAAGATATTTACCACATATGTCTGCCAAAGAGGTGATAGTTTCAGTCCCATATGTTTGTTTGTTAGCATATCCCAAAAACTTGTCAACAGATTAAAAAGAAGAAAAGATTGCACTAGCATGGTCCAAAGAAGTGATTCATTTTTGCTGCAAATTTGAAAATCATTTTTTTTCTTAAAGTTTGAAAGTTATCTGGATCTGCATTTTTAAGTTTAATGAGTTTATATTGGCCTCATCAACTAATGCATTTTTTTTAAATTCATCTGCCACATCATTCATCTACTACAATATTTATTTTGATCTGGATCTTGATTCAAAATATCTTTCTTGGTCTCCCTCTGGTTTTACTTGTTTTTACTTATA
>CM042427.1:24408170-24445670 GCA_023631565.1 Gymnocephalus cernua | reverse complement strand
TATCAATCATAACCATAGTTCTCTTATAACTACAACACCTTTTTTATTTTCAAATGTTGTGTAAGTACTCAATATTTTAAGATTGTAGACATCATTATTATTACATTTCCAATTGCATAGCAATTGCATAAAATGACATGCATAGCACAATTATTTAAACTGACACACAGAGAGCAAAACCTCTTCTCAAGTCTCCAAAAGTCTAAACACATTTTCTGCTTTACACACATTTTGCAGTTCAAAATGGCACTTTTTAAATGCACTGAACACGGTTCTCTGCATAAGACACAACAATCTGACATAAAGTCACATGTTTGCCATTTCAAAACACTGCCATTCAAAATGACACTACATGAGCTAATTGGCCAACATATGTGCCACCTGGCACATAGGTGGCACAACATATGTGATGGTTAATTGTTACCACTTCAATGGTTAATTGTTACCACTTCAATCAGGAAGTAAGCACTATGGAAAGACCACAGGTGAGCAACTTTTTTTTTAAATTTTTTTTTTTTACAACATTTCTGCAATTTTCTTTTTCAGTTTACTGTTTTTTTGTGAGCATATTTTTGTTCAGGCCAATGTAAATATATCTGCTGGGCATATGTTGCACTGACTTGTTTGGTGAAAAATAAAAAAATAAATGTTTCAACAGCATGTGTGTGTATCTGCAAATATTTCTGTGCATGTGAACAATCTGAAGAATTTTCTACAATTTGAACTATTTTAGTATTATGGCAAAGCATACTAAAGATGAGAGTGCTTTTCATTATGCCCAACACTGTGCAGTTCGTTAGACAAAATCTGGTAATATGAATGAAGTGTGTGCCAGTTGGTGCAAACGTTTGATTTTGATAATGCTATATGTAGCTTTAGTTGCAGTGCTTCATTTTGCAGGGTATATGAGGTATTTTGCAATTTGGGCATGTGGTTTTGTGAATTGTGTTAAGTATTTTGATAAAACCAGCCTAGTTTGCAAAAGTGTGTTTTAGCAATTGGAAAAACCTGTAATGTACTGTAACTGTAAGCCATTTAAAGGTGATAGCCCCCCTGCTGGCCTATGGAAATGACCTCAACCTCAAGGGCCTATCACCCTCAGTGAGTTCCAGTAGTGGTTTAACAAGCCAGTCCTCGGGGGGAATCCCCACTGCCATTTTCAATACTGTTCAATTATTCTGGAAACGAGGCCTTTGTGTGATTCATACTTCAATGTCTAATGTAAACTCAAGAGTGAAATCTTACCCAGAATCCACTGTGAGCTGTCACCATTGCCTCACTATGAACAGTTGAAGATCAAGTGAGACATACTGTAGGTATGAGTACACACATTGCTAATTCCTCTAACCCACCAGCAATAAGCTTATTTCATTCTTACTGTTCTTAATTATTAGCGCAACTGTGTTCCATTAATAAAATCTCTACTCCCCTCAGACCCGGCTCCTTCACTCTTTAAATGGGCTCTGTGTAGTGCTATGTGACCAGCAGGGAGTCCTAGAAAATCCTCAAGCAAAAGTACTGTTACTTGAAATACATTTTACTCAATAAAAGTAAAATGTAGCCTATTTAGATAAAGGTAAAAAGTGGGCTACAAAATAAATTTCATTAATGTCAATGTACACACTAGTGGACAACATGAACCGACATGGCCGTTTATGTCCAAACCAACAATAAATTCCACTTTGACAGAAGGCACTGAGCATACAACTGATAATCAATTATCAAATAGGATACAACCGCCTTTCTCAGACGATTAAACAAACAACAATAGATAAAAGTCTATGGACACCGCGGCAGGTGAAACAAGCAATATTAAGTTACATACATTAAATGCTTTTAGAATTAACAGCAGAATAAAACATCACTAAGGCAGACAACATTGAGCTGGAAACAATATAAAATCCACAGTGGCTGCAGCCACAAACACATATTAAAGCAAAAAGAGAGCTGCACAGTTTTACACACAATGCTACGTTGCTAGGCAATGCAGTGGTTGTTGACATTGGAGAGTGAGCTGAGTAAGAATGTTGTTGTACTCAGAGTCTCGAGCACTGCAAAGTCCTTCTCAATCTGCTCTAGGTTACACTTCTCTGCTCTTACATTCTTAAAGCATAATATATAACAAGACCACTCGGCCTCATGCACAAGTCACCGCTGGAGGATCCACCATGTGCATTTACCATTTTGCCAAACCCAGAATGCACCTGTTAGTGATGCAACATCGCGGGTGTGTTTGATGTCAGTCACTTAGCTACAATGCTACTTCACCAATACACCATATATTATATACCTAAAATAGAAGTATTTTAAACTAAGTAAAGCGCTGTAACGTGAACACAGTTGCTAGATTTGTTTAGTGGGTAGATTGCTCTGTGATGCCGGACCACAGAGCTCCGTCAGAGCTCTGCCGTATCAGCGGCAGTTGGTAGATGTGTTTAGCCACCAAAAATAACTGACTGTGAGCCGGCTACAGGCACCACCAGATGGTCCTTTCAGGGTCCGTGGCAGTTGAGTCATGAAACTCGAAGAAAAAGTGAGCGTCACGTGGCGACGACAGGTAAGTTTAGGCACCAAAAACAATTAGTTTGGATTGAAACACTCGAACAAACACGCGTTTCCTGGGAGTATTTGGTTTTCACTGGGAAGTGAACTTCGCTCCCTGGCTTGAAAGCGCTGTGTTTTATGTTGACACCACATTGTGTTACTTCATTTTGAGATTATTTTCCATTAAATATTGGGTTAGGGTTCATAAATACATATATTGGCATCCCTGGCTGAGTGGCACTATCCAAAGTAGGACGGGGGAGGGGGATTTAATTATTGGATGTGTTGTTTTGTTGTGCATGATCAAAAAACATCCCCGCTCTGTTTTTTCACATATCGCACCCTGACTGTCACCCCTGTGAAACTCATAATCATTACTTGCAGGTGGCTTGTGTCAAAAGGTAATAACCTTCCTTGCCTATATGGCACATATTGGCACGTCTACATCTGCACTCATTGCTGCTGCTGTTAGTTTTCTTGCTTAAAAGTGTCACAGCTAAGACTGGAACTGCAGGTCTGAACTGCAACTAAATGGCCTGGATTTGAGTGCTTTACAACAACCTCGACACTAACATGGAACACTAGTGCCTAACATGAATAGCCAATACCTTTGAGACTTTTGAAATGTTTCCTCATGGACAAAATGACAGATCTTTCATTTCATTTCATTTTTTTATTCATCTCGAACAATCAACAATGTTGCAAAACAAAATAAAACAACTAAAACCACAAAATAAAACACAAACAATAAAAACAATTTTAAAAAAAATAAAAAAAGGATTAGTTCGAGAAGGAGCAGGCGGAAGTAAATAGCTTATTTGGTCCTGCCCCTATTTCACAAAATCATATTAATACAAAGCAAATAGATATGCAAATACAGCATACAATTATATACAACAATATACAACAATACCTTTACATTACAATTCCATTCCTTGTGTTCCGGTCTATTAATTTCTGTATTGGTCAAGTAATGATTTCTTTAATTTATTTCTTACTGTAGATGACCAACTCATTAGTTATGCATCAGATTGCAACATGACAAAAGAGGACAAAATGTATCCATTTGCAAATTTTGAAGGCAATATTGTTCAACTGTTATATTATATAATGTTGTGTTAACTTATTCTTTAGAGTAAGTTTTATGTTGACAGGATGAAAGAAACCTTTTTGTCCAAATCACCAATGGAGCGTCACCTTATACTGTGTGTAATGCAAATAACAGTGTTCACAGTGATTAGGTGTGCAATATTTTCCTGTAGTTAGTGTTGATGAGTTTGGACAGTGGACCAGGCTCGGGTAGAGGTTAGTGTTGGTTACCCACCTCCACCGCCCTCTTTTCATGGAGAGCACATCTGAAATTCCAACATTGACATGTGAAATACAGACAGCAACTCTTATGGCCTCACAGCACTGCACAGTGTGCTGCTCCTCCCAGCCCTAAACATAAACCAGCTTCAGAAGCTACACAGCAATGCACTAGTTTTACTGTCAAAATGATGATTGTCAAATAACCCCACCACTTACACTATAGGTGTTTTGGGGAAACCCAGAGAGAGAGTTGCATTCACTGGTCACTGATGGTTTCTAAAGAGAAATGTATGATTTCATTTTTACTGTAAGTTTGTTCATATGTATCCTAATAAAATACAGACATTTACTTTTTCTTTTGTCTTTTAATGAGAGTTTTTGTTTTACGGAATAAGGTTACAAGCTAACCAATTAGGCCACAGACAGATTTGTGTGGGAAATTCACTTTAATTTAGTTGTTGTAGTGTGTAGTAATAAGTGCTCTTGTGTGTGTGTGTGTGTGTGTGTGTGTGTGTGTGTGTGTGTGTGTGTGTGTGTGTGTGTGTGTGTGTGTGTGTGTGTGTGTGTGTGTGTGTGTGTGTGTGTGTGTGTGTGTGTTGAGATATAGTGGTTAATAGGGTGAAGTGGCAGCCTGTATGTATGTAGATAATATACAGTATGCATCAGTGTAATAATCCCCCTCTCCAGCCCAGTCACAAGGCAATAATGAAGTGCTACTGCCTGGTAGCACAAAGCACAATGTGAAGCTCATGTGACTGTATTAACCTTTCAGACCTAATCTCCTGCAGTCACGAATGAGAAAAAGCGAGAGAAAGAAAGAGGAAAAAAGTAAGCAGATAAGAAAACAATTCAGATATGTTTTGTTGCTCCTCTGAGGCCCTCAAGACTCAGTTTCTATCTATGGTTTGTTTTGAGACAGACAACAGAGACTCTTGTTATACAGAAGTGCAGATTTGGCACTGAATTGTCAAATAAATCAAATTGAAGTAGAGATCACTGTGCGACACCCCCCATGGCTTCAAAAGCAACACAAACCGCAGAGAATAACACTGACATGTTCTAATACCAACACTGACAGCACAAAAGTCTCTATTATAGTTGTATAACTCTGAGCAGACTATCAGTGTTCCTGCTGACGGGCCAGAAAGATAATAAGTTGGTGGGTCTTGGAATCTCATTGCTTCCATGACACAGATTTATAGTTTTGTCACGCTGGTCTTTTGGCATGAGAATCAGTGGAGGCTTTGGTCAGGATAAGCTTTCGTCAGATTTTAATGAAAAGGAAGTTATACATTAAAGCTTCACTGGTTTAACTGTTATTGGGCAGATCACAGTGAAACAATGTATATGACCTTCAAAAGGGATATTGTTTTTCTCAAAAGGGGAGGGGGACAATGGAGGGCAGACATCCGACAGATGTCTGGACACAATTGATATCTTTACCTGCAGGGAAAATATGTGAATTTCACATTGGCTTTCTTGAAACAATTCATTCCTTGAACACATTTACTCATTTTAAACTTTTAAGCCTCAATCTTTAATTTATCTTTCTCTTAGGAATTATGCTCCATTTTTAAACTAATCTGACTGACACAATGTTATTGTCGTAATATGTTAACAGCTAAGAGTTTAGTCACATGACACTGAAATGGACTGAATGAAGGACTGCCATGCTAGCTGCTCTGTGAGGCACAGCAATGTCAATCTCAAGATGGCGATAGAGGAAAAAGTCATGAAAATCATTAGGATTAATTCTCTGGGATTATTTATTTCATAGATTGTATGGCATCCATCCATCCAATAGTTGTTAAGATAGTTAATTCCTGAACTCTCAGTTTACAGCATGGATCTTTGTGTTTCCTTGCATTAATGCAAACATACATTTCATCATATTTTCCAATGGACAAATTTGTTAATGCAAAACACAGATGCTTAATCTAATCTAAACCTGGCTGCATCTACAGAGAACTTTTCAGTGCACAAGTTGTTAGTGTACTTTTGGGATGTGTCAACGATGCTAACCTGGATATGAATATAAACAAACTGCTGCACATAAACTGGGGATTATTTATTTCCTCTAGCAACACACCGCGGCTGACGCTGTACATTTACAGGTAGATAACAATTAATGTAACGACTACTTCCAATGTCCGTGTATTCCTACACTAACCATGCGATCGTGAGACTGGACAGGCACATGCTAGACATCCATATAATATAAATATTCTTTGTATTACATAACATGGTAGACATGGATGTCTTTGTTAGATAACCTAACAGTTCGAAACCATGAGGCACCGCCATGCAATTCTAATCCTTGCTATGCGCACAAGACTGGTGACATAGAAATATATAGTGTATAGTGTAGTAGTAGAAAGAAAGGCCATATAAAGTGATTAATAAATCACCTGTAACACACATGGATATCCATTTCACATCTTCTGCGTGAAACGCTATCTCAAGAGAATACTACTTTTATTGCTGTGTGCATTTTGATATTATTATGAAATTTTGCTTACAGTATTTTTGTGCATCTACTCTCTCTAGCTCTATATCAAGTGCTAATGGTGGCATCACTCACGCCCCAAACTCACAGCCCACCTATAATTGCTCCTCCAGAGTTCACTCTGTGTGTGACATGCCGCCTTAGCTTCACCACAGCCCTTGTAAGGGTCTCGAAAGCATTTAACACTGAAGTGCTACTTTACCCCCCGCCCCAACTCCCATAGAGACACCTGGTGGTACGAAGACACCTCAGGGTGGCAATATTTAACATGGCGATGTTCGTTTTTTCACCCTCCCTCCTTTCAGTGTCACCTGCTAACCCTCCCTGCCCGGGCCCAATTTACTGTCCAACCATCCAGAGTCTACACATTCAGTGTATGTCTTGTGGTGGTGTACACACTCACACTTGACATTTGAGCAAGTTTAAAGAAACAAAAGGAAGTAAAGAGTGTTTTCCTGGGAGAGACTGGAGATTGTTTTGGAGTATATTTTTTTAATGTTTTCTCTGACAACATGGAGTACTGCTTTTTGAAAGGATTCCTAGTGGTTTTGTTGATACAACACTGCAGGTCTGAAGGTAGGATGGCATTATGCAAATAGGTTTGATCATCTATGTGATTATATCTTTGTATTTCCATGAAAAGAGCCTGCATACTGACTCTAAACCACAAATTGATTTAATAATTTCAAATAACCTTGCACCCACCCGTGATGTGCATGTAACTATAACTAATCCTGTCTTAGAATTTTGAATCAATGAATAATGACATAATCAACCAATGGTAAGGATACACAATGTTGCTATATTTCTCATGAAGTGATTTGCAGTGATTATGGTGGCACATAGTGCATTATAATCAAACACTCCATAACCATAATCCTTGGACCTGTTCCTTGAGTGGTCAACACTTCTTCATCATCAGTATCAATATAACACTGCTCAAATATTCCAAGATTATCTGTTATTTACAGCTGCCACAAAACACCAAAAGTGTTTTATACTATCTCCTTAGATCTTCCTACCTCTATCCAATCCTCCACAGTGGTCACCCTGCAAGATGGCCAGGCCTTACCCCAGGAACCAGAGCTTCCCCCTGCAGAGGTGGTACCCGTGGTGGCCCCTCCTAGCCTGAAGGAGGTGCAGCAGGCTGTGCAGGAGGCCTCAGAGCAGGTGGAGGGTCGTGGGGCAGAGGAAGTGCTGAAGGAGCTGCTGGAGAGGGTGGTGGAGGCAGCTATGGGGCAGGTGGAAGGAGGAGGTGAAGTGAAAGCAGATGAGGCAGCAGTACAGGAGGCATTTGAGGAAGATGCACTCGGGGCTAATAAAGGACAGACTGAAAGTGACACAGAGGCGGAGGTGTCGGAGCAGACAGTGGAGGAGGAGGTGGAAGGTGAAGATATGGGTGCCGAGGGGGGAGATACTGGAGTTGGAGAGGAGCAGGAGATAGCAAAGGTGGATTCATTTGAAGATGTAGTTGAGGAGGGCAAAGGAGCTGCCGAGGGGGAGGAGGAGACTGTAGCTGGATTTGTGCAGGAGACTACAGCAGGTGTAGAAACTGGAGGCAGAGAGGCAGAGGGAGTGGAGGTTATCGGTGAGTCTCTAGACACCGAAGTCAGTCAGGAGGTTGTAGAGGAAGCTGTAGCTGCTTTAGAAGAGACAGGAGGGTATTTAGCAGTGGAGGAGACAGGGGTGGAGGACAGCGAGCAGCAGGTTGTGTTGTGGGAAGAAAAAGGAGCAGCTGAATCAGAAATACAGGAGGTAGAGCACGCCCCAGCTGTTGTGGATGTGGCAGTAGGTGGAGAGCCAGAGCAGGAGACTGTGGTAGAGTCTGACCCTAGCCTGGCGGTGGCAGATGTGGAGCAGTTAGGGAATGCATGGGGAAAGGAAGAAACTCAGGTAGATGATATGAAAGGTGAGGTGATAGTACCACCTTTTGATAATTATGAGAGAGAGACAACACAAACTGTGGCAGGAGAGCCAGTAGAGGCGGAGGACGAGGAGAAGGTAAACATAGTGAAGGATGCTGAAGGACCAGAGGTAGAGGATGGACAAGACCATTTAGTGGTGGATGGAGGAGATGCTGAAGAGGTTGAAGCAGGAGGTACAGAAGTAGGGGAAGCAGAAGGAGGTGAAATAAATGGAGGGAGTGTAATCAAGGAGGAATCAGTGGCATTAGTGAATGAGGGCAGTGACCAACAAGCAGGAGAAGAGGAGCAGATTGCTTTGGAGACCTCACGTGGCAGTGAAAAAGAGGATCAAGGTGAGATATGTGAAGTGTATTCTTTGTGCAATGGAATGGAAAGCTGGCACAAAGAAATTAGGCCTCATTGTGGTGGTCCGAGACTGGCACCATGAACCTGCAAACGTCTAAAACCTCAAAATTCCCAACAAATCCAAATCTTCTCATCGACTTTTGTTCTCCTTTTATTAATGAGCTCCATATTTAAGCTGCATCATTCACTTTACTTTCAGTACATTCTTTTCTAATAACTATCTGAAATGTTGAATATGTAAAATCTGTTCATAATTTGGGTCACAAAAACCTAAAATTGCAATGGTATTTGTCTTTAAACATTCAGTTGCATTAGACTCAGCAGCTTTGGTTTAGCTTGCATTGTTTGCATCTTAACCTACTTTAAGAGACAAACACTCTTAAATGAAGATTATAAGCCCCTTTAATGCACTTTATAGGTCCTGAAAAACCGTCAACATTAGCTGCTCTGGTTAGGGAATGAGCAATGGTTTGAAATGTTTTTTAGCAAGCTTTTGGTAGAAAGCGCTTGAGAAAATGTTTATAGAATATCTGACATGGACATTAATCATTTATCAGCCAACATTTCTAAAATTCTCTTAAAGACGAATGATTATTGTGACACATGTAAAGACTGATACGTTAAATACACATTCTGCACTGTAAAGATACTGTGATAGTGTAAGCAAGCTTACGCATGCATACAAATCACGAACCAACCTCCAGTCTCAGCTGCAGCACATCTATGCATTATTCTACATTCCTTAGGTACACTCGACAAACCCTAAACCTTGACCTCTTGGCTTCATTTTCATGTGTGTGTCACATACCAAACCCCTCTTCTAGAAGCGCCGGTGATCTCTGCCCCAGGGCCACTGGATGGCGATGATCCCTCCATAGAGCAGAGCCCTGAGAACCAGGCTCCCACCCCCAGGCCATCCTTAGGTGGGGTGGAGACAGAAGAAAATACCCTTGGTGATGAGAAATCCAACAATGGCAATGAGATCATTACCCCTACTGATGACCTTTTACCACATGACCCTGTTGTGGCCCAACCTACACTGGATAATTTTGTTAAGGATGTTCCAGCTGAACCCCCTCAGGCAGAAGGGGAGGAACCAGGGGAGGCCAATGAGCTGGTGGAAGATACAGCTGGAAACACAGGTAAAATGGAACATAACAAAAAAAATATAAAAGGAAAATACAACGAAACACAGTTGCCTCTTTGGGCCCTTATGTACTCCACTGATTTTGGGTTTAATGTCTCAATTGAGAAGTGGACTTGAAGTTTAAAATAAAAACAACAAAACTTCTGAATAAGGCTATAAATGGGTTTGGGTATATATTACAGCAGATTTTCTCCAGCTTAAAATTTGGGTAGAATAAAGGAGAGGAAAACAGATCATCGTTGTGATATTGCCAGCAAAATATACAGATGGCCAAGTTGATGTTGTTCCATTTAAATAAACAGTGGAGCAGGCCAACTACACACTGACTGGTGGGGGAAGACCAGAAAGTTGGGACAATCCCGTCACACTATAATATGCTATTTTCTGCCTCACTGAAATGGATGAGAAGTATTTTTTTATACTCTTTTTATGCCCCTATGCATCACACACATGCCCCTTTGAGCTGACATAATTTAAAACAGCTGGAAGGTAGATTGTGTAAAATGACATGGCAATAGAATAAAAGGTGTTTTTTTTCCTGGAAGAAAGTAATGTGACAGTGTTAAATAGATGGAATGTCAGTGTACAGCTTCCTTCATGTGTAGTAAGGGACAGTTGATTTAGTTGTACCAAAGCGTATATCAGATGTCATGTTCCCGCCTCTTCTGCCATACCTCTCTGCCTGTTTGTATCTGTTTAGAGACAAGTGAGCTGGGCCTGGAAGCATGGAAGATTGGGGCTATTTCTGCTGCAGCCTTCTTAGTTTTGGAGACCGTTATCATCATTATCTATATCCTCAAACATCCTCCTCGCAACAAAAACAGGTAGGTAAGCACCGGTTTCTGTGCACTTAATCTCCTGGAACACATTCAAAAGTTATCATATAGCCCATTATTTTCTGTTGGACAGAAAGTACAATCCAAATGTGCCAGTTTTATTTCCTGTATCCTGCCATCTATTGACATATTTTGGGGAGGCTGAGCTACATTTTACATTGTACAAAAATAGATTTTCAATACAACCCTAATCTTACTCTAAAATTATTATTTTGTTCTGGCTCAGTCTTTGTTAAACAGACTCTTTTGCTGTCTTTACTTTTTATGAATTATAATCAAAATAATACTTATTCCGCATTTGCACTAGCACCAGACGTATCCCAATGCTTCTTCTCTAATAGCAGAAATAAGCCATCTGACTGCTAGCTGTAGTAACAGCAGCGCTACAGTCACAGATGGGACTTACAGCAGTGCTGGTACATGATTGCTTCTGATGTCACCCAAGCTGCAGCTAACATTTCCACACTGATAGATGATGACATGAGGAGATTGTGCCCAGTATTGGTTCAGTATTTCTCTCACAAGAAGAGATTGGCCTTTTATCGGTAATACGCTGTACTAGTTTTTTTTTTCTCCCACATGGCCCAATGCAGCATGTAGTTAATTTGTAGACGGGCAACAGTAATAACTGTGATTTTGTGTGTTTGTTTGCGTGTTTGTGTGTATGCAGTGTCGCGGCTCTACAGCGAGCATGTGAGGAAGGGTGTGTTGAACCAGAGGCAGCTACAGGAGGTGACTGCAGTGACGACACACTTCCTGCAGGCAACGGGGACGCTCAACAGTACGTTCACATATAAACATCTATCTTATATCTTACAGCATCATCTCTTATTCAGTGACACCTTGTGCTTTGTATGGAAGCACTTGAATTTTTATTTATTTATATATGTGCTGAATTCAAAAACTGAAACTTAAGGTACAAATCAGACCAAATATATGCATACTGATAGCTCCCAATAAATTTAATAATGCAGAGACAAAGTCAGCCCATTGTCAGCCTTCACCCGTCTTTATTACAGATTGAACATAAGGATGAGGATCTCTAAACCTTGCTATGCTAGATTTATTGGGAGCTGTAAGTACAGCACACAGGTCTTTTGTCTAATTTAACCAATTTCAAGGTTTCATTTCAAGGTTTACATGATGTCACTGAGCTCAGAGAATAACTCTCTGCTTGATTCCCTCCCAGCCTCTGATTTTGTGCTATGCCACCTGACCAACTGGCTTCTACAGTATCAGCTGTCAACTTGTCACTAACACTAGCCGGATGTCAGGCTTGCCCATTGTCAGCCGACAAAATCATGTGCACTGACCTGAAATCTTGTGGTTCATAGGAAACACCAGTTGTGTGCTTCTCAGCTGATTCCCTCTTGGCTGCTTTGTAAGCTATGCACTCAGGAGGCTGCTCACTGGGTCACATGAGAGTGTGAGTCCCATGAACGCAAATCATTACTGGGTAATACCACTATTCTTTGTAATCAGACTAGCAGGCTTGAATCAATAATAAGCTAAAGGTTTGTGTACGTGAGGAGTGCCCATGTGCAAGTATGAGGTAAGGATGTGTGTATAAAATGAAAAAAAGAAGACAGAGATTGAGAGAGTCTGTGTATGGAAACAAAACCCATGTGCACACATAATGCTGTTTGTATGTGGTCCAATGATTTCAATGAGTGTTGATGTGCTAGTGAAAAGTGTGCAAGACACGAAGAGAAATCTGACGATAGCACAGATGATAACAACGCATTGAATTATTAAACAGTCAACAGAGTCCTGTTGAAATGTGTCCTTGTTAAGAGATTTTATAGCAGCAGTGACAATCCACTTGTCATTAAAAGAGGGAATCACTAAAAACGCTGCAAAAAAAACAGCAAAAGTCACTTTTGAAAACTAAGAGTCAGTTAGTGCTGATGAACTGTGGGAGCCAGTAATGTACATTTGGGAACCTAATATACCTAATATACCTAATATATATATATATATATATATATATATATATATATATATATATATATATATATATATATATATGATAGATGTGCATTTAGAATAATGAGGCTGTGATTGGTGTAGCAGGTAAATTAAATGGTTGTAATAGAACCAAATATATCATTCATACTGTATTTTAATATACAGTATATCACAACAGTGAGTACACCCCTCACATTTTAGTAAATATTTCATTATATCTTATAATGACTTTTAATTACTTTTGTGAGATACTGTATACATTTTCACCAGTCCCAACCTGACCCAGAAAACCCAGTACTTTGGCGGGATGCGTAAAGTTCTGGCAGGTAGCACGATTCTATCGTGTACAATGCCAGATTACAGCAGAGGAAGAAATGAATGACCACAATGCATTCTGGGTAAACAGCCCTTTAGCGTACATACTTCATCTGGAATGACACTTAAGATGGTGGTTTGGATACCCTTGAGGGTAAATCAACTAGGGCATTTTAAAACACATGTAGCACTTTTAGAAATACTTTCATCCAGGACACTGTCACCTGTATTTAGTCAATAATGTCAAGTGATTTTTTTTTTTTTATATCTGGGTGTGTCATTACCTCCCAGCTTATCTCCTTCCACCACAGTTTGCAAGCTTCTCCATCTGGTGCGTCATTAAATAAACAGACCTTGCGGTGAACATATCAGCATTTGCTCGCAGCACCATATTTAACAGCAGTTTGATTATGAAAACACCAAATTAAGTTGTGTTTGTATTTTAGTGGTACCCTAAGTGTACAATCAGAGGCTCTTTGTTCTTATGTAAAGCAAAGCAGCATTTTATCCGCATTTGTATCAAATAGCTTCTATTGCATACACTCTGTTAGTGATTATTCCTGCTATCAAGCGGCCCTGGCTTTTCTCTCTCTGCAATGTATTCAACTGTTAAATGGCTGCCAACTACCCTTCTGTCCTCTCTACCAGGATAGCAGCACATGACCCATTTGATGTAGCTTCAACCCTGGCCCAAAACAAAGAGCAGCATGAAGAGGAGCATGCAATAGCCATGTCCAACCTCCCGCCTAGCTCCACAGAGGAGTCGGCCAACACCGGACCAGGACTAGACTCCTCACAAGACCTCAGGACTTCCATTCTCTAGGGGGTCCAACTGTTTTGTCTGTTTTTACTGTATCTAAACAAAATCCAAAAAGCCACTCTCCATCCCTGCACCTAATCTACCCAGACACCCAATGAATTACCCTAAATTCTCAAACCCTAACCAACCCGACACAGACTGCCTGGAATTCTGACTATAATAACTACTGTATATGTAATACATTTGTATTTGTTGTTTGTGACCGCATGTCTGTTTGTGTGAGTGTATATTGAAAGAAAAAGATACTGTCACACATTTGGCATGTGTGAACATGTGGAAATAGGAGTGTGCATTAACAGGTGAGCACTGTTGGAATAAGTGAACAGGAAGAGCATGTATTAAAATACTCTGTGCATGTATGAGTGTGTGTGTGTAAATGGTATAAACATGTTATGAATCTAGTTTGATGTTTGTAAGCTTTTTAGGCTACAATGAAATTGTTTAGAAATGTTTTTCATACTGACCAAATTAGCCATGCTGTAAAAAGTTGTTAGAAACGATGTGAAAAGGGAAGTGTGGGTATGACCATTTTTCACGTTTTATCACCAATTCACAAAAGCCTATTTTTGCTGTATCGCGGAGTACCACACTCGCCAGCAAGAAGAAAAAAAAGATTTGAGATAACATTGACATTAAGTTTAAAACTTTATTTGATTTTTATTCTAAATAACTCCTGACCAGTGTATCATCATTTGTGATTTAAGCAGTACCAAATTAAAATGATAATGTTGAATTTGTGCTTTCGTTCTTGCCTCCCAGTATGGATGTTTCTGTACTTTGCAGGGCACAATTTGACATTTTTGTTTATTTGAGGACACAAATCAAATAATGAGAGGAATCAAATGACTCAATTGTGCACACAAATTATGACACCAGGCACCTGACTGCCTCCACAGATAAACCATTGCCATGTTATTGAAAGTGACTAAAGTATGACTGCTATATATTTTATTGTGTGAGTGACCACACAGACTGGCGTCATTTGGGTTATGATCACAAGGCATACAGTGACATGAGTGTTTAAAGCACTGCCCTCAAGTGTGTGTGTGTGTGTGTGTGTGTGTGTGTATGCAGAGAGGTCTGGTCATGCGCTCAACAGCTATTTAAGCCAGACGAGGGAAATGGGCCGACTCTTGGGGGGCTACAGTTCTGCAGAAAGAGAGGAGCAGCATGCACAGTCAGAGGTAGGGGAAACACATTACACTGATGCTTTTTTACATAATGAACTGTAGAATTTTTTTTAAAAACCGTGTGAATGATGTTTACAAACTGAAAGTGATATGAGACTAATGAACAACTGGTACAAGTGGCTATTGGCAAAATCTAAGAATGAAAAGTTTTATTTCAGATCGGGATACACAACAGATTGCCAGATAACAGCCCATGTTGGTTGCAATGGCTGAGTATTATGACTGCATTCAATGATAAACGCATGTGAATTTTTTTTTTTATTAGGAACTTTTTTCAATGGCTGTTATCACCGTTTTGTTGAAAAATAATTGCTCCTGCCAAACTATTAGTCACTCCTTCATTATGTTCATTCCTAATCAACAAGCTTCAAAAGACAAGCAAATCTACTGTAACTACAAAAAAGGTTGAAGCAAATTGTGTCTTGCCGTCTGTTGTTGAAAGCAGTTCTGAACTTGTAAAAGTTGAAAGCTAATGGCTTTGTGAATTATAAATAATGACTCGCACTGCCTGCAGGGGCGTGTAAGAAGTGAAGTTTCGGAATAATGTTAAGACAACTGGCTTCAACAAGAGAACACAAACCGAGTTGTTCGTGAGCTTAATTGAAGTGTATGTCGGCAGTGTATTAAATGTTTTGTCTTCAACTTACTAAATGCGTGCTGGAAGAGGCTTCAGTCCCTTACAACCCTGAACACGATAAGTGGTTTGGAAAAAGATGGATGGATGTAAAACAATTCTCAACATGTAAAATGTGTCTAGTCTCTTTGTGTTTTTAAAACTCCTAACTTACTTTATTCTTATCTTATTTTCCCATCTAACTCACCTCATGTACCTAAAATGCACCTCCCTTCTCTCTGGATTTTGGTAGCATGTGGAGAGTGGGTCTCCTGGTGGTGACCCTGTGTGCCACCCTATCGCTGGCCCAGTTCCCCCGGGAGTGTGTCACCCCCGCAGGGCTGCAGAGCGGCCAGTGCTGCCCTTCCCCAACAGGGGCGGCAGGGGACGAGTGTGGCTCCAGCACAGGAAGAGGGCAGTGTGTGGCCATCGCAGCAGACAACCGCCGCCACGGACCCCAGTACCCTTATGCTGGACGTGATGACAGAGAGAGGTGGCCTCTGAGATTTTTCAACCGCACTTGCCAGTGTAATGGGAATTTCAGTGGCTTCAACTGTGGGCAATGTCGCCACGGGCTGGCCGGACCAAACTGTGATCAGAGGATATCTGTGGGTAAGAGAATTAACACTGTCTAAACTCAGCATTAGCAAACAAAAAAATCAATGTCTATCTCTGTCCCAGGGGACCTCAAAGACGTAGGAAAATACATCAGTCGAGGGAATGAGAGCAGCATTTATTGTTATGGAAAGGCAATGTCTATGTAAATTTTTAATAACTTTTTTTCTTTCCTCCTCTGTTCCTTTGTTCCAACCCCTTATCATCTCTCTTCCTGCCCTTATGGGTTCCTCCACCCCATTAACCTCGCTCCAGTAAGGAGGAATATCATGCAGATGAGCACCGCAGAGAGGCAGGCATTTGTGAACGATTTGGACCGAGCAAAGAGGACTGTCCACCCTAACCTGGTCATCTGTACACGGCGGTACATACATAAGCATATATATTGCATTATTGCAATCATTCTGTATGGGCTCGATTATGGGAAAAATAATGCTAAGAATATTTTAAAACTGATTTAATGAAGTCATTTGAAAGGGAGATTGATATTTATTCAGTCTTTTGGTCTGGTATGAAGACTGTGGAACAGACAGCGCAGCTTTGCCCAAGGACCTGCAAGCTAAGTCTAGCTGAGTCTGGCAGTGGAATGCTCAGTAATATAGCTATGAGTGAACCCACGCTGTGTTTTGAAAATGATCAGTAAAATCAATTTCTCCTGGCAGCTTTTATGTTTATGCTGCAGGTGGAAGACCAACTTATCAGTTTAGGCAGGAGTAAAGGGATTTTGAATCTTCTAAGTAAGAGTACATACATCTGTGAATAACCTTCCAAGTCAGTTGAGGATTATAGTAGATACATTTTTGAAGCAATTCTCAGTTGCAGGTAGAAGAACCCTTTTAACCTCCTAATAATTTTTTTTTTTTTAAATTGGGCATGCCCAGGATCCCAGCTACAGGCATCATATCTCACACATCAAATCAACCAATATGAGTTGGGAGACTTGCATTAAAAAAAACAAAAACAAGAGAATAATCTTACAGCAGTGTGTAGGAAAAAACACAATGTGGCATTTATCCTGCTGCTCCTGTCACCTGTAGGTACCAGGAGGTGTTTGGGCCCGATGGCAACACCCCGCAGTTTGAAAACATCACCATTTACAACTACTTTGTTTGGAGCCACTACTACTCTGTCAGTAAAACCTACCTGGGGCCGGGCCAGACCAGCTTTGGAGGCGTAGACTTCTCCCACGAGGGCCCGGGTTTTGTCACTTGGCACCGTTTTCATCTGCTGCAACTGGAGAGAGACATGCAGGTGCGAAGAGGGAAGGAAGGGAGGGAAGGAAGGGAGGGAGAAAGAGGGTGATAGTGGAAAAGAAAAGGGGAAGAAGACAAGGCTTTTGGGCTGATAGTTTGATGAAGGAAGTGAGGATGGGAGAAAGGAAGGATGATAAGAGGAGGAAGGAAAGAGCGTGGGCATTTGAAGAGATGGAGACAGAGCGAAAAGCTATTTTGGAGGAGAAAGGGGGAGCAGGGAGGGTTAGGGTAAATGATGGAAAATGATAAGAAAATGAGGGTGGTGTAAAAAAAAAAGAGGGATTGAAAGTGCAAAGACAGTTGAATCCAATATTAAACTGCATCAGTTCATGAAACACATGCATGTATCTATTGAGATATCCATGAACACGTCCTTTATTATATGCAGGACATGCTGGGTGACCCAACCTTTGCCCTGCCCTACTGGAACTTTGCCATCGGAGGCAGTGAGTGCGACATCTGCACCGATGACCTGCTGGGAGCCAGGAGCTCCTTTGACATCAGCTCCATCAGCTCCAACTCCGTGTTCTCCCAGTGGAGGGTCATCTGTGAGAGTGTGGAAGACTACGACACTTTGGGCACCGTCTGCAACAGTGAGGACAGTCACAGACACACTATACACCATACCGTTCAGGAGAGCAGTGTTGATGTATAGCGTAGTCTCAGCTGCATCAGAAAAGAGGGCAAAAAGCTAATAAAGAGAGCATGTAGAACATAAGCTGCTATAAATAATATCTTTCAGCTGTTGTGCCACATTCAGTATTGCTCGCTTTTACTACAGTTGGTTTGAAACTACTTAACTTCTTCTGAGTTGCTGTGTGCATCCAAAGTATTGCATTCTAATACACTGGATTTTTAAACACTTTTTTGATTCCCTGAGCCAAAAATCAGAACATACAGTTTTACAAGTGTTAATTCCCAATGGGTAAAGCGGTTTATGCTAGAATAAGGCAACTCTGTGTAACACTCCAATAAGCTAGACATTCTTTGATCAGATCTGAAGGGATTGGATCTCATTCCACCCTGGCACCAGATTACAACTCAAAACCACTAATTTTGCTTTAGTTTTCAAATACACATAATTCATACAATATGTTTTCCTCTGGTATTGTGGAATAATATAAGAATGTCAATCCTCTTTTAGTAAAGTGCTCTAGAACAAACACATGAGGGGGGGGGGGGGGGCTTTTTGAGCAATTGCATGTCTACAAGAAAAAAAGATGCGGGAATTAGGTAACAGGTAGAACATGTGAGTGGCCAACGTGTGAGCGATCTGTCTCATTAATCCCCTTAGAAAATCATGACAGGCTTGGTATTTCCTGCTTCAACAACCTTAAATGGGTTGGGGGGGGGGGGGGGGGGGGGGGGGGTTGCCTCATTTGTGCATGTGCTTGTTGGAGACAGGAATCCAGCAGTCTACTGGTTACTTTGATCTGAGGGAATAATCTTCAAACAGACAGACATCTCAGTTATGTTGCCTTCTGTTTATGTGCTTGTGTATGAGTGGGAGAGAAAGCACACAAAAAGAAAGAAAAAGATCATGCATGCGAGAAAAAAAACAACTTCTGTTCAGTCACAGAGCTCCCACTTGCTGCTGTTGACTTTTAGTGAATAATTAACAAAGAAAACTGCCATCCTGTCATGTTCAAGACTGATCAAACTAGTCTAGTCTCACACATAGAATGAGAAAGTAGTTCAATAGCACAACATCATCTTTCTTACCATTTCTGTGGGAACCACTGGCCCGGATCTGATCTGCAATGTCCCACTAACCAAAAAACACATAACTGTCATTGCTCAATTGTGATCTTTTTTTCTGAGAGTAGAGTTAAGTATATTGTACTTGCTAGATAATATTATTTCTGCCCTTCTGTCCTTATTACCCAGGCTCCGAGACCAGTCCCATCAGGAGGAACCCAGCGGGCAACGTGGCACGGCCCATGGTGCAGAGGCTGCCAGAGCCCCAGGATGTGTTGGACTGTCTGGAGCTCAACGCCTTCGACACTCCGCCTTACTACTCCACCTCCTCCGAGAGCTTCAGGAACACCATTGAAGGTGTGTCACGGGTCAGAATTAAAGCCGCACTAAAGATTTTAACATCCTCCCTTTAACCAATGGAAGATATTCAGGTTCAGTCAAGCTCAAACCCGCAGAGCTGCTGAAGTACCGTGTAACACACACACGGTAACTCCAACACAGCATTTGTTGTTCCTTATTTTGGTAAATCAGAGCTTTTGTGTATTGGCTGTGTTGTTTCGTATTTTATAGGCTACAGCGCCCCCCAGGGGATGTATGACCCGGTGATCCGCAGCCTCCACAACTTGGCCCACCTCTTCCTGAACGGGACAGGCGGACAGACTCACCTCTCGCCCAATGATCCCATCTTTGTCCTGCTGCACACATTCACAGATGCAATCTTCGACGAGTGGCTCAGCAGGCACCAACCAGGTACAGACAGACTGAACTAGATGCAGATACAAAAAAACTCACTCAGAAGGAAGAAAAGATGGATAAACCTAATTTTCTCATCGTGCAGGTGAAGTAGTTTACCCTGAGGAGAATGCGCCTATTGGACACAACCGGAGATTCAACATGGTTCCTTTTTGGCCTCCTGTCACCAATGCTGAGATGTTTGTCCCTGCCCCAGAAAACCTGGGATACTCCTATGAGGTCCAGTGGCCAGGTATGTAACACACACACACACACACACACACACACACACACACACACACACACACACACACACACACACACACACACACACACACACACACACACACACACACACACACACACACACACACCCTTTATGACCTTCCTCTCCTTTTTCCATAGCTCGTGCCTACAACCTGTCTGAGATCATCACCATAGCCATTGTTGCGGCGGTGCTGGTGGTGGCAGTGGTGGGTGGTGTTATCGCCTGTGCCGTGCGCGCCCGCTCCTACCGCTCAGCTGAGGCCCTGGAGCCACTGCTGGGAGAGACTTTCCGACGCTACTCAGAGGATGACCGGAGGTTGGACAAATCACAGTCTGTTGTCTAAGTCCCTGCCTTTCTAGAGAGGCCTTAATATTTTTCTGCATTTGTTTTCCTTTTTCTTACAAATAAAGTTGAACTGGTTTTGAACCCAGAGTCTGAATGTATTTTCTATAAATTGTAGGGCTGGCAGAGTCCTTTTGTTTGACACATACAGCAGAAGAGATCAGACTGCCTGAAGCTGCTCATTTTATAAAGAATATTATTATTAAATTGCTGTTAGTCAACAATTAGGGGACTATTTCTCGCCTGTATTGTCCCTTTTTCAGCTCCCAGTTGCATGTTGCTAATATGTTCATACAGACAAAGTTCATCTGTAAAATTAATGACAACTGTCTTATCAGGTTTGATGTTCTTATTCCATTCATTCTGCACTTAATCTAGGCCTATTACTGTGAGAATAATATGCTGTACGGTATGAACAGACCACAGACAGGTCTTAATACTAGAGGCCTTTGCTGCAGGTCAAATTTGCTTGTCTGAAGCCTGAGGCTAAGCAGCAAACCACTTACAATGTAATGTTGCTTCTCAGCGATTAATCAGATCCATGCAAATATCTATGTCTCCATAACAGCACACACACTGCCCTCATGTGGAAATAACACATTACTGCCACAGTATGAGACTTCAATTTACAAGTAGTGTACTCCCGCATGGGTCGGAGAACTTGCACAAACCTCTTAGTGACGACGCAGTTCAGTGAAATTTTATACTTCTAGCATTTTTGTTTTACATTTTTTTTACATTGCCTTTACCAAAACCGATGTAATGGGTAGGTTCTGAACTGCACAATGCATAAAGAAATAATGCGTTAGTATGACATTTTTAGGCTAGGAAAAATGACCAATTACATTAATAGAATAATTTAACAGTTGTGACACAGAGAACAATCTTAGAAAACAACATTTAGACCAACGTGTGTAGAATCATTTTTTCATAATGTATTTTACACAACAAATTAATGTATCAAACGTGGAAAAACACACAAAATGTTTAGCGGTTTTAAAACTAATGACCGGATGACGCAGCATATCATGCAGTGCTTCTCTGTTAAAACTGCATGATGTTGTCAAATTATTTCTTGCTTCAGGCTATGCCAATGAATGAAACGGCATGACATAAGCATGCATGCTTCTCTGCACCAAATGTCCCATTAGTCCAGCTCATTTGCTTGTGACAACCTAGACTTATACTGTGAAATGACGTGCAACTGTTGGCACCTACATTTATAAGTGTAATTTACTATAAGTACAGTATGCAACCCACTCCTAGGTAAGTACACCTCGCTCTAGGTTCGGGGGAGCTGAGTAAGAGTGCAATAACACAACATAACATAGGGTGTAACTGAACTGCAACTTTAGCAGATGAATTGCAAGGAAATCTACATTACATGTATGTGGAAAACAATAAACAGGCCCTTTAAACAAAATAAAATGTCCTTGTGTGGAGTTCTCCAAAATGTTTATCCAGGTCAAAGCCTGATGAGTAGCAGTTCCTGAGTTAAATCCGTCAAAAGTCATCAGTCAGAGTTCAAAGTGCAATATTGTCTATGTATATCTGCTGTTGGTACCAATCTGGGGGACTGGCACAATCCTACCACATGCCAGATATTTTATCCAGCAGTTTCAATGGAAACAGAGATCCGATTTCATGGAAGTCTCACAGGGTGACTCGCCGTCTACTGGGTCAGTGGATCTTCCTTCACAAAAGACCTCACCTGCATTTACAAACAGGCTCATAGTCTCTGTTCTGTTTCACTTTATACTTCTCTTATATATCTCACATATTTTTATTTCCATTATACCAGATTATAACAAATCAAAATAGTCACTGTGAAAATACTTCTGCTGAAACATTATTATTCTCTGGTTCACTTTCATGTTTTTGAATATTGCTAGAATTATTTTTGTTCTAACAAAACTATGTTTAACATATAAACATAGTGTAAATAGAAATAAAAGACAACCAACAATTTAGCTTAACACCCTATTTAGGCATCTATCTATAAATTGCAGGAACGTCTGTCTGTGTGTTATGCGCATATCTCTCACACATTGGCTTTTGCCGCTCCAGCCGTTGGCCACTCCCCCTCTCACACTGCACACAGCGCAGTACCAGACACAGAGAGGGTCAAAGAAAGCAGCAGAGCTTTGGCTGCTAAAATGTGAACTACACCTCAGACCCACAAAAATGTGCAAAGTAGCACTACTTTGGACTGTCTTTGACTTTGACAATTCCCGAATTTAAGGACGTTTCACAATCCCACACATGCAAAGCACAACCAACTACAGACAACGCTTTACAACAGCGGGGGGTGGGGGGTGTTACAGCCTTTGACTCTTTTCCTGCTATTGTATTAAATTGCTGTGAGCTGGCAGAATATAACGTAATCTTGGAGATTATTAATTCACAGCGCTGTGCAATGTGAGAAAATCTCAGAGCTGAACCGTGCAGACACAGCAGTTTTCATCAGACTCACCCTCACCACAACTTACAACACTAATAACAAAATACCCCCGTGAATCAAATCACTTACTTCACCGTTAACCGTCAAGCCACTAAACCTGTATTGGAAATTAACACCTCTGCTCTCTGCTGAAATGTTAAATTCGTTAACGATCATACAACACGAGACAACACCGTCTCTCTCTCTCTCTGCGCGCACACACACACACCCGCACACACACCCGCACACACACCCGCACACACACACACACACACACACACACACACACACACACACACACACACACACACACACACACACACACACACACACACACACAGAGTCCGGTTCTGGTGGTTGATGAACGCAGATAGGTGCTGATTAGCTCTCATAACTGGCCGGGTGGGTAGCACACTGCCATGAGTCCATGAGGCTAATGTCTGATTACTCCACATTGTCATTGTGATATTTTGTGATTACATTCTGAATCTGCCCCGTTCTCTGTCAGGTAAATACAGTAGTAGGTAGGTAGGCATCTGATGTAGACGTAGCCTACACTGTAAGTCAGTAGTACGCTATACAGTGGATATAAGTGGTTTTGGGGTCCTTATGTAAGTAATTTTGGGGTACAATTTGGTTTTGAAGAATTCTACAAGCAGCAATACCACAGGCCAAGCAATCGCCCCTTGATAAAATACACATGATAAAATACAGTATTAAAAAATATGTAGATTTGTTTTTAGCTGCTAAACAAGTAGCAGAAAATATTTTTTTATCTTTCAGAAAAGAAGAACCACTATAATGTTGGAAACATTCTGGTTAAATGTGCAAAAACCATTTAGCCATATCTCCATTTTAAAACCCTCTTCACGCCAGCCTTTAGGCAAGGCAATTGTTCATCTGGAGAAGGATAAACCAGACCGTGATGGCTGGTTTTCAATAAAGCTTGCAATGTGAACAGATGGCTTTGATTAATGCAGAGGCTCCAGACAGTATCTCCCTAGATGCCTCCTATTTCCTAAATGAGACGTTTGTGTGCAAATGTATTGTTTGTCAAGTTGTCACCGGTAACTCCAGTAATTAAAGTAAAAGTTATGTGCATTTACAAAAACAATGGCGCAGGTTTAGTCTCCCTTGGCGTTTCTCTAACTCAGGTTGAAAACGTCTTTGTCCTCTACAATGTTGTACTTCTCAAACTAACCTCTCCTCAATGGTGGACAGTATATGTGCATTTAATCAACCAAGTACAATTTTGAAGTACTATTATTTGAGTGTTTCTATTTTCTGCTACTTTTTAATTTTTATTATTAATATTGTACTTTTTATTCCACTTCATTAATTGATATCTTTATTTACTATTTACTTTGCAAATTTAGATTGATAATCCAAAATAAAATCAACAAATACATTATTATGAATTATTATAGATTAAGACCTTATTGATCACTGGATGGAAATTCCACAGTAAGCTACCCAGCAGTATAAAAAGTAATAAAAATTAGCCCCGCCTTTACCAACTGCAACAAAAATATTCTGAAATGGGTCATTCTTCATAATGTGTACTTTTACTTTAAGTATAATTTGTATTGTATTTCTACACTGTGGTTTTGCTACTTTTACTTAAGTAAAAGATCTGAGTACTTCTTCAAGCACTGCCTCTTCTGCTGTCACTCTAAAATAGAACCTACTCTGTGATTTAGTGCCGCCTTGTCATTCCATGATATACTGACACACACTTGACTAAACCTGAGTGATGTTAAACATGTATTCATGTTTAACAAAGAGAAAGAGCGAGAGAGAGACAAAAAGCATAACCACAACAATAAAACCCAAGTCTGAATTTTGATCACTGGTTTGGAAAGGGATGCAAAAATATGCAAAAAATGCTTGAATCTTGCATTTATCCTTAAAATGTAACTGCAGGCACAGACGTCCTTGTTTAACAATTCAGGAATCTTAGATTTTCTTTTCTTTCTGGTCCGCATCTGTGGGATCTGAAAGTCAAACAATGGTATCCCCTAGCTTATCCTACTCATTATTATTCCAGAGAGATATCACAAAGCATGAAGAAATATTTCTGTGTTGTTATCATCCCTCATCAAAATGTGACCATATTTAAGGTGACTGCTTGTTTCACTACATTATACACAGATATACAGTACATGCAGGCAGTAAGTAAGCAGAATAATAGAAGTCCTGGACTATAAACAAGTTTTGTATGCAAAACTCTAACAAATTAACATTTAATAAGATCACTAACAGTACATTCAGTTGTACAATGTTACACAATCCCAAACACTGTGGCTCTAAGGACTACTGACATGAATGAAATGAAATAAATTGTGAAGACTGTGACGAAAACATAAATATCACACTATAAATAAATTCATATAAAACAGGTATGAAGTTTCTAAATAAAGACTGCACATTGCACTATAACAATACTTCCTGAAAGACAACTGATCAAGTTACAGATAATGAAAACAGTAATAAATAATAACTTAGTAAATAAATCGCTGAAATTTAAAGTATTAAAGATATTTAAAGTACACTGATTATTCAAGCAATCGTGCCACACTTTTAATGATTAGAATAATAAGAATAAAGAAAAAAAGTAAAACTGTCTAAAGTTTAAAACCGTATTGCCATACAAAAGATTGGCAGAAGCACTTGGCATGTTTTGAGTCTTAGGAGTTGATCACAGTAGTTAACTCAGAATGAACAGAAGTCTATAGACAGCACTAAATACATGTGACATTGTGTCTTGAGAGATGCTTCTATTGCATTGATGTGTGGTCGGCAGATACAAAGGTTTAGGGATGGTAATTTATTCATGAGTGTGTTTACATGATGCATATCGATGCAAAAATATATTATTAATACCTTGAACGGGATAACTAAGACACATGCTCATCAGTTAGGACACTGCTGTATTGGCTTATTTAATATATGCTTTTGGTGCTTTGATTTCTATGAGCATCGTTTCTGTGGTAACTTTCAAAATATCCCATTTGTATGAACACAGAGATATTCATGATTGCGATACGAAGATTAATATAACATAACGTCACTGTCGGGCCGAAACCTTGTATTTTTCAGTGCCATTCATTGTCTCTTTTCGTCTTTCTGTGGTTTTTACAAATACTTAAACAGTGATGAGGCGATTTCAACTGACTTTGTCTGAGGTAAATAGATCAGTAAAGGCTCAAATGAAAACATCTCAACTCATTTTAGCCTTGGATATACAAGGTTTTTGCCCGACAGCAACGCAACACGTAAGTTCTAATAACACCTTAACAGGAATAGGAGTTTACATTGGGAAAACTGTGCATGTTAACACCCAGTTTCAGTTAGAGGTAGCTTTTCCCAAACTAAATTCAGATACATTTACACTTACAGTATCTACTCTACCTATGAGTTTAAACAAAGCTATATCACTTTAACTGTCCACATTTTCCTTCTTAGGGTTGTGTGAGGCAGTGCTACAGGAGGCAGCTACATTATTTCATGGGCTACTTTGCAAGGACATTATTATTATTATTATTATTATTATTATGACGACCGGACACAGCGGGCTGTGTCTCAAGAGAGTACTGTTAGGACTACGGTTCCTTTGGTCTTCTTGAGGATGTCCACAGCTTCAGCGTGAGTCACACCCTCCAGACAATGTCCATTCACGGCAATGATCTGATCTCCACGTTTCAGCCTGCCGTCCTCTATGGCCGCCCCCTGCAGAGCATACAAAGATTAGTCTGTCACCATGCACCATCAGAGATCCCGAGCTGGTTACACCATGACAGTACAAACACAAAAAAACAAAACGATACTGCAATAACTGAAAAGAAATGTAACTGATCACACTGAAATGAAATGTCTTTCTGAATTAAATTCTGTTAAACATGTTTCAAACTACGTGTTTAAATGATACATTTCTGGATGATGTAATAACAATGGCATTATTACTGTACAATTAAAGGGTGTAACACTTAACCAATGATGTATTTAGAATTCTAAATAGTGACAGCATGTTAATATTATCATTGCTCACTCATCAGCTGTTAAAAACCTTTACTCAGTGTATAATTGTGACTGTGTTCTTGTCTCTTACAGTGCCGTATGAACAGACACTTTGCCAGTATAACTGAATACCATGCTGTGCTGTAATTTGACTTCCACACCAGGATCCCCATGAAAGACTTCTCTCTGGAGGACGTTATCTCACCTTGTTGAAGACAGTTTTGATGTAGATCGGCAGGTCTCCGTGAGGGCTGCTGAACCCTCCTACGATGCTGAAGCCCAGGCCAGAGGAGCCTCTCTCTAGAGTGATGGTCTTATACGTGCGAGCTCTGTGGAAAAGGATGCATAACAATGCGTGTGTGGTGCTGGCCATGCTAGTGCTGTACTAGCTCTGCACTGAAACATATATATGTGTGTGTGTGTGTGTGTGTGTGTGTGTGTGTGTGTGTGTGTGTGTGTGTGTGTGTGTGTGTGTGTGTGTATGTGAAAATAATTATCTCATCTCACCAGGACAGAAAAAAGGTGAGAAAAAAGTAAATGTAAATGTGAATCCCAGAATTATTACATTTTTTTTTGTGTAATATTCAAGAACAGTTTCTCAACCTTACTCAACCTTCTTGAATATAATATTTATTAATTATTGTTTTTTTTTACAAGTAATTCATGTTCCTCCTTTAATTACTATAATCATTGATTTGATTTAAATGTCAGTTGCCAGAAGTTATACAGTGTTTTCAAATATATTTTGTAATTTCGTTTAATGAGCTGTTGAAAAAATCCAAAGTGTTAATGAAATAAAAAACAAAGAAATTGGTCTTTGGTATTGTTAACTGAAAGTTGACTGAAAAAACATGGTCAACTGGAAGCACAGCAAAATACAAATCACAAGAAACACAGCAGCTCCTTCTGTCCAAAAGGACATTCGTCTCAGTGCTTCTCACACAGTGGCTGCACTTGCTCACTATTGTCAAGGGAACTGGAGTCTGCCTTTGTCCTTATTTGGTGAATAAACCAGGAGGGAGCTAAAGTAAGATCATAAAATACAACAGCAGAAGACTGTCAGGAAACTGATGCTTACGAGAGGTTGTTGTGAAAGCGGGGCAGGCTGCTAGACTGGCCTGACGTCCGCACATCCATATCATTGTGGTCCTTTGTGCTGCACCCATCTGAACCCACTGCCACCTACACACGCACGCGCGCACACACACACACACGCACGCACGCACGCACGCACGCACACACACACACACACACACACACACACACACACACACACACACACACACACACACACACACACACACACACACACACACACACACACACACACACACACACACACACACACACACACAAACCTTTGATGTTTTTTAACACACAATGTACTTGTCAAGAACAACTGAAGTCTCAGTCTCCCGGCTCATTACGAATACCTCTTTTTCTCTCTTGCAAAAGAAAAAATCTTTCCAGAGGCTTATTAACATGAAGACAAACAGTGTGTCAGACACAGTATCGTCTTAAAATTACAGTATAGTGTTCATGTGCAAAACACTAATGAGGGTACGACTGAAACTATAAACTATAAAAAAAATCTCATTTTTATTCCTTGTTAACCTTCTAACACTGTCTGTACACTTACAAAGTTCTCAATGCTTCGGTTTACATGTAGGGACCCTCATTATGCTACCGTGGAAGTGTTTTGAGCCTTGTTAGTGGTATAGAAATAGTGATTTCTTTTTACTTTCGCGTGCTCCGACGACTAGCGTTATAAGCTAATTAGCGGTTTGCTGCTAAAACTGGTCACATTCGATTAGCATGAAAACATATCCCAGAGAATGGTCCACTCTGTACCCGTGTGTTATTAACCCCTAGGCTCATTTTGTGCCAGATTTCTCCTTTAACACAGTCTATTCAAATCTTAACCCTATAACCAAATAATTTCTCTTAAATGACTTTTTGTCCTCAGACAGGAGGCGAGTCCTAACGATGTGATGGCAATAACCAATCTGTCCTCATAACATAATGAATACATAATACACACAGACACAAAGACACTCTATGCACTTCCCACCTGTAATTTCTGCGTTTTGGCAGCTAGTCCATTGGTATCCATGGTAGCAATAAAAAGAAGTACGTTGTCATGGGGACTGCCCACTCCTCCTGCTACACTGATGCCCAGGGAGTCACATGGACCCTGTGGTGAAACCAAACGCACGCACGCACACGCACGCACACACACACACACACACACACACACACACACACACACACACACACACACACACACACACACACACACACACACACACACACACACACCGTTGACCTTAGACAATACTGGTGAAGATTCTGCACATGACACATAAACACCTGCCTTGGGTTCAGCCAGATAAGGAGGCTAGATATATATATATATATATATATATATATATATATATATATATATATATATATATATATATATATATATATATATATATATATATATATATATATATATATATATATATATATGTGTGATCTCATTTGTCTTTTACTTCAAATGACAAATTAAAATTATATATATACACTATCGTTTTAATCTGTCATTTGAAGTACAAAAACAAAAGATTTCTACAATTAAATGCCAACTTTCTGAAAATAAACATAAAATATTGAAAGTCAGTTTCCCCAATACAGAATGGGACATCGATAAAAACAGTTCTATTATTATTTTAAGATTTTGTCTTACCTTTTCTTGTATTACTTTTCTGGAGTCAGGGTAGTCTTGAAATGCTGTTGCAGGGGAAATATATATATGCTTGCATAATCAGCTTGAGTATGTTACCAATATTCTTTGCACTAAAAGTAAATTGTGATTGTGTTTATATATAGGCTACGGTCTCAGAACATAAGGGTGACTCACAGTAGCTCCCTGTCTTGTTATCCGTCTCCCTCTGGTGGCCGAGGGAAGTATCACATCCACTTGAGGGGGTCAGGGTGGAACAGTCAGAGTCTTCGCTCTGGATAAAACACAACTTAAAGTACTCCTAGGTTCACAAAGTACTATTGTTAAAATGGTGCAAAAGAGTAATCATAGAATTAAACACCTGATAACATCATACATTTTTACATTTTCTTTAATAGCCAGTCATGGATTAGACAGACAGCCACAGGAAACAGCTTACCTGGCTCTGCTGTGAGTACTGCAGTCCAGCTTTAAAACGAGCCATCTCCAGGTGGACTGCTCCACTGCAACTCTGAGAGCAAAGTGACACATCTCACATAAGATGATGAATATGTAACAAAAATGCATAACCCCGCAACTAATTTGTTTATGGACTTGATATGTGTGAACGTGAATGTGTCCGACCTGCAGAAGCGTGTGTGCACGTTCCTGCGATGCTGCACGGACATCCTCCCCATTGATTGACAGAATCTGGTCACCTAGCAACAACCTGCCATCTGTATCCGCTACGCCTCCTCTGATGATATCTGACACAAAGACGCCTGTGTCATTACTGTTAAAAGAAAACAGAGGTCAAAAACTGTGTCTGTATCACGCTTGTAGACTGAATTATGTGACCTGTAAGCCTACTGTTTTGCATAACGTCACACTTGACTTGTGCAAATTATGTATCCAACGCCTCTTTTTTACAATAATGATCCTGGTTGCTACAGAGTCTCTGACCTCTAACTGGGTAAAGGCCTTTAAAAGTCAAGAACACTTTCCTCTTCTGATACTAAAAGGGAGTGTACCTTGACAGTGTTGACGTGACCTTTACCTATTATACACCTTTGACAAAACACTTGAAAAGACCCTAAAGTATGGTTAATAATTGTTTTTCTCGCTGAAGTGGGTCAATTAATAAAAGAGCAAAATTGTAAAAGTAAATAATACCATCCGATACTACATCAGTTGCCTGGCAAATTCTCTGTGACTTTTCAAATCTAATCTAAGCAAAACTGGCCTTGCAAGATCTAGGCTGGCTTTAGGAGGCAACTACAATGTCACATGTTCTGTAACCTACATAATGTACAGTAAGATTTGGTCCGGCATGTAAACCTAAAAACCTAAATAACTTTGATGTTACTCATTTGTTTAAAGCTACATTGTGTAAGAATTACTCCCATCTAGCGTTGAGATCATATATCGCAATCAACTCTCTCTCGCCACGCAGTTGAAAGTACGTATTGCAGCTACGGTAGCCATCACGCTTCAAAAAGCGAAAGTGTACAAACGGCCGTCAATCAGCTATGGTGGACAATGGCGCGGACGAGCACTTCACACCACGAGCGGCCACGCGCGCCACCCGACGGAAAGGAGAGAGAGAGAGAGAGAGAGAGAGAGAGAGAGAAAGAGAGACTGCAGCAGTCCGGAGGATAATTAACTAGTTGGGATTTGGTGTGTGCGTCCAAAGCAGCTCCAATGTTCACTGTTTTTTCTGATGACGCCAGTCTCTTGCTCTTTTCAACATCCGTTTTCTTATTCTGGGCAAAGAAGAAGACTGATGTTCCTGAAATTTGGATTTTGAATACGTGTGGTCCCCCGTGTTTCCTTCTTCAAACTTGCCGGGGTCGGGAAGCTACGATACCCGCTAGCAGCAGCTGTGAGTTGAAAACGCGAAAGGCGGAGCAGTATGTCCTGTATGTCCCTTACCGGCTAACGTATTTCAAGATGGCGCATGACTATGGAGCATCTACCCCAGTTCATATAAGCACAAAAGTAAAATTTCAAGCCAATAGGAATACTTGAAATTGATGGTGGTGGTCAATATTCATAAAAAAGGATTTTGTGAAGGGCAATAAATAATTTGATAATAAACTATTACAAACGTTACACAATGGGGCTTTAACACAGTGGTGTAGTCTACGTGAAATGCAGGTATACCACTAAGAAAGCTCCAGGATTTCCATATACCCACTTAAAAATGGCCAATGACACGCAACAACATACATTCCATTATATTTTTTGATATATTTTGAATTGTCATCTGTGTTTTTCTTCTTCACAGAGGCTAAATAAAGGTATTTCCACCGTAAATTGGTGCATAAAAGTGTATCCGAATACAGGAAATGAAGTCGTTGATGCTCAAAACTTCCCTTGGGGAGGACACCCAGACCCCGCACTATGATATGGCCCCTCCCCCAAAGGCAGATTCTGGCCAATATACAGTACAGTATATACCCACTACAATACATTAGACTACACCACTGGTTTAACAGCATCATGAACATACGTCTTCCCCACTGTGGTGAACCCCAGCCCCTCTCCAGGGCGAGGCCTCAGCTCCAGGCTGAAGACGTCCCACAGGTCCTCCTCCCTGTAGGCCTCCTGGTGCCTGAAGACAGACAGGCGAACACGCTGGGTGGTGAGCCGCAGCACGCCAATGGCCTCATCGTGAGTGGCCTGCCGCAGGTCTATACCATTTACCTGGGAGGAAGTGAGAGAGGTTAGGTGTAACTGTATTTGTATTTTACAAACAGCAGATGGATTTTACAACTAATGTAAAGGAGTGAGTCATCATGATTAATGGCTACATTGAGGGCACTGGCATCAATCTACAAGCATGTTATTACTTTGAACCATCAATGTGTTGCTGCTTCCTGTTGCTCTGTATTATTTGTGTGCTGTTTTGGGCATGCTGATTTTGTTGCTTTCATCATTTCAGCATCATATTGTCTTATGTCTGTATTTCTTAACCTGTCACTTCATTGGCTTTATAACTTCTTGCCAAAGGACTGCAGTTTTAAATTTCGCCGACTGGCTAACGCTGGCAAATTTACAGAAACGTTGACTAATGTGTGTTGTCCTCATAAATAAAGACATTATAAATTAAACAGCATTTACAATATTTCATGGTCAGAAATTGGAGATACAGGGCATTCACTGGACAGTGATAAAATAAAAACACAAGCCTTGCCTTCTGAATTTTGATCACCAAATTACATAATAAATATTTACATTCGACCAGTTTTAATGCGTTGTATTATGTCGTAACTATAATGGAATGCCATCTAATCGCAACAGATTTGGACTAACGCTAAACACTGTCACTGATTCTGTCAAATAAATAGATAATGGAATGTTTGTGTGTACCCATTATACCTCTAATATCTGGTCTCCAGCCTGCAGCCTTCCATCTCTCTGTGCTGCTCCTCCATCATTTACTTCATGGATTATTACCGCCCCCTGGTGGAAAAAACAGAAAAAACATTATTGCAGATAATCCAATCCAGCTAAATTTTATCAGCACTGAACTACTTAGTAATTCACAATACAGCACATTCATCACTTTCACTGACAATGGCTGTGCAGATGCATTGTATTGTGAAGAAAACATAGACAAACCCATATTGCCTAATTTGATGCTGTAAATCTTGATTAATTAGGATTATCAAGGATTGATAAAATGATGATGGCTATGTGTTAAATGAAATTATGTCAAATATCAATTGGCTGCTCTTACCAGCAGAGTGTCACATCCTCCGACAATGCTGAGGCCCAGGCCTACATTTCCTTTACAAAACTCTATTGTTGTTTCCCTGCCAGCCACAACTGGGCAGTACAAGGAGTCAGTGGTGGTGGCAGCTGATCCTAGCCAATCAGACTGCCCGGTGGGAGATGTCTGCATGGCATTGAGTGATGAAGAGAAGGAGACAGGGAGTGAAGCAGGCGAGAGAGAGCAGGATGTCAGGAGAGGTAAAGAAGAAGAGGAAGAGAGACTCTTGGAAGGCCTGATGGAGAGCTTGACAGTGACCTGATGTTTGAGAATCAAACTGGACACCTGAATAAAGAGAAGACAGGTAAGTCATAAATCATTACATCAGTTTGACCTTGTGTGTGTGTGTGTGTGTGTGTGTTTGTTTGTGAGTGTGTGTGTGTATACCTTGTACACTGACAGTCCTGCCACAGGTACATCACCCACTGCTATGATTATGTCTCCAACCTTTATCCTGCCATCCTGCACCCAGACAGAAACATGAATAAAAAATGTAAGATAAGCAAAAATGTATGAAAGTATATGCAACAGACGGATGGAGAGGAAGTGAGATTAAAAATCAAACACTCCCTCTGGACAAATATCTGAATAACCGTTGCCTGGGGCCCTACATGAAAGCTTATTAGTACATGACGACATCACTTTAAAACATGGCAACCATTACCTCAAGGTTACTATGGTTTAAATATTACGAGAAATACCAAGAGACCAGAGTCATCAAATCATAGTTTACAGCTGCATATTGTATATTGTACAGTAATGTTGTGTTCATTGGTGCCTTTTTTCTGACAGATTATTGAGTGCCAAAGTTACAGTCAGGCCATTGAGGCTTGATAGATGCAAAAAACTAATGAAATTATGAACAACCTTTGTGCTGAAATAAAAAGAAGATAAAAAAGAAGGTAAAAAAGAATCTAAGATGAAAGATGAAAACAATACCCTAAGTATATAGAATATTATATCTGAGTGAAGAAAATGCTACTAATGTTATAATAATAATGTTATGTTAATGTTATTATGAACACTTTTGTGAGGTTATAACATGCAGTGGTAGAATGTAACAAAGTACATTTACTCAGTGAGTATTCCCATTGTATGCTACATTATACTAGATCTCAGAGGCAAATATTGTACTTTTTACTCAACTACTGTTGTTTGACTGACAGTTACTTTGAAGATCTGGAGTTTACATACAAAACATGACCATCACATAAAATATGATACATATATATATATATATATATATATATATATATATATATATATATATATATATATATATATATATATATATATATATAAAACTACCCAACAATCAATAAAACTTGTTTAAATTGCCTTAAATATTTAAAGCTGCTTACACCTTATGAATCTGAAATAATAATCAAATAATATGCCGTAACAATATGCCTCATAATACACAATATAGGTAAGAGAGGAACAAATGACACTGTTGAGATACAGTCATCGTATGTAGGCTACATGAAGGAATAATGTCACTGATGAAGATTATGATGCTGCTACTGATGATGTCACACCTTACTGGCAGTGCCGTGCTGGATCAGGGACATGACCACCACTCCTTCCTTGGACTCCCCCTCTGCCAGGCAGAGGCCAAGACCTACGTGATCCTGAATGGAGATTGAAAGCAGACATACAACTCTAACTTTGAAGTTTGGACCAAGATTTAGTGAAGCAAATAGCTAATTTCATTTTTTACAACAATGTGGGAGGGTAATTCTATTCTATCTAGTATAGAGACAGTTTTTGATACAACTAGAGTCTGCTATCACGCGAGTTGTTAGATATGTGCAGCTGGAGGCCCGACAATGGTTAATATGCCAAGATTTACTGAAGGTATTGCACCTGAGGTAGGATGATGTGCTGGATGTCTGTGGATAATCCTCCATGCTGTGCAGAGTCTGTCTGGGAGTCGCCTGTGTCCTTGCACTCTGTTGTGGATCCATGTGCTGTTTGACCCAGAGCTGCTTTATTCCTAGCAAAACAAAACCAAATCTGGTGTTATCCCTGAGCTGGTCATCAAAAACCTGTACCTTGTTAAGTTTGGGAGAAATGCAAATGCCACCAGAAAATCACTTTACATGTTACCTGATGAGAATTATCTTGACTTTGGATGGAGCGTTATTGATGATGGCGGAGGCGTTTTGGTGACTCCGGCCGTACAAGATCTGACCATTGATCTGGAAGAAAAATCGCGTCATGTACTGCCCCCTTAGCAATCTTTATCAAATCCATTTCAACATAAATCTGCCTTTCTGCCATCTTCTTCTGTTGCCCCTCCCCCTCTCAGCTGCCAGCCTCTCCTCTAGCTCCATTTTCCTCATCTTCTCTATTACACGGTTGCTCATCGCGAGAATCCAGCCCAGCACCGACCATCCTTCAAAATGGTAATTCATCTGATGAATCTACTTTGCAGGCACTCAACGATCTCTACTCATCCATGCCTCCTACCCACTGCTCCCTTTCTGCTGCTCTCAATTTTGACTCTCATATTATGTCTCTCTCTTGGACTCCAACGCCTTATGCCCCCCTCAAAATTCACCCATTTGTTAATCTCAACCCTCCTAACTCGCTTACTGTTCCCATTTCCTCCTTACCTCCAGTAGCTCGTCTCCAACCCGTATTCTCCCATCTAAACCAGCAGGTCCTTGAGGGTCTATATCCGCCACGTGGACACTCATGCGGGCCCTGGAACCATCCTTGTTCCCTGAGAGGCTGATTCCCAGGCCGTGAGCCTCAGGGTCCTTCTCCAGCTCAATCATATGGAGTTTCCCAGAAAGGCTACCATAACGCTGAAGCATCTTTTCTAGGAGAGACAAGAGTTAACAAGGAGAATGAGGAGGATATGCTGGGTAAGCCAGAAAAAGTGTGTGACACTTCATGTTATGACTGACACTTCATGTACAATACCCGTAGCGAGGAAGCATTACATCCTTAAGGAGCTTGTGTGAGTGTGTGATGCCGCGATTTGTCTGTGTGTATGTCTATATCTGTGTGTATTCACTTGTGTGCAAAAGTAAGCATTGTCACATCACCCTCAAAGGTACCCTATGGAGTTTTTTTTTACCACTTGTAGCGCTATGGATTAATGTTTTTTTGAGTGGTTCCCTATTTTGTTTGTTCATGTGCATGCGCACAAGGAAACATATGAGCATGTTAAATACCATTTCATTTCATCTATAGGATGCAGTAATCTTCCAACAAACATAACAACATGCCAACAAAGGCAGTGAAGACCATGTGGACATGGATGTAAAGCAATGCAGGTTTCAAACTTTTAAGGAGAATCTACATTCAAAATGTTTTATGAGGAAATAAATATATTCAACACGTGTTAGACCTCAGGGATACACACCATGCAGTTTGATTAGTAACACTGAATGTTAACAGAAACTTTGTTTGTTTACAAGAAAACTCCAATGGGCCCTTTTAATACTATAAGTGCTTAAAGCAAACCAAAGAAAGCACACAACTTGGATAACATTTTTTGTTTGCCAAAGAAGAGACTGAAAATCTAATAATAAAAACTAAAACCCATTCATACAAATGAAAGTTGCTCTCCCATACCATACTGTGGAGAAACAAAAGTTCTTTAGGCTGTTGCCTTCTTGGCTCATAATGCATTTTTTATTAAAGTCTGAGCCTGGCTCCACATGTGAATGCCATGAAAATAATTTGCTCATATGGCTTTTAAATAATGGACGCTGAAAATACATTTCTAAATTGTGATCATTCAAAGAGTAATTACAGCGTTTCTTTTGTAATGGAAGTGTATAGCACAAAGTCTCTCTGGGCCAGAGGGCAGCGTGTGACCTGCACTGTGTAAAGGTGGCTACTACACTAATATCGCCACACAACTCCTTTTCCTGGGGGCTTTAAAGCATCCCTGTGTAAGTCTGTGTGACGTCTTTATGATGCAGACTTACTCCTGCCAGTATCGCCCTCATCTTCAGCTGCCGTCGTGATTGGTGTTGCGACAGTTATGGGGCTTCTCCTATTCGTTCTATCAGATGTTGGCGAAGGTACCTTGGGAGAAGTTTTGCATTATTGAACAGGCAGAATTGGCAATGCCTCAGGGGTCCTTCAGGCATAAGTTGGACTACCCCTGAGGC
>CM042427.1:24353170-24405670 GCA_023631565.1 Gymnocephalus cernua | reverse complement strand
CCTCTGCCTCCCATTATGCTGATACCCAGGGACTGGCCTGGCGCTCGAGTCAGCAGCACACTGGAACACAAAGCAGGATACAAGGAACATCCACACATGTTTAAGGATATGGTGATGATGAATGCATGTCCTCTGTATGCCTGATGAGGACCTACTTTGTTTGAAATATTACTGCAAAAATGCACAAGAGTCAAAACAATAGAATATTATACCTGCCAGGGAGAGACACAAAAACTGGTCTTTGCATGCAGTGTGGCTTATGTGAGTTACCCAAGCGGGATGCAGTCGTAAATGTGATAAATACAGGTTGTGAAAGTAGTCGGTTTCTCTGGGCCTTGAGTCTGCGCTGTGCTGATCTACCCTGCTGTGAACATAACCTGAGCACACTAGGATCTTGCTAAGCCTTCTCTGGCAGAGAGAGGATAAAGGGCATCATGGGCAGAGTTTTGAAAAAAAGGCAGAAAATGGAAAATCTGAAGAAAAAAAAAACTAAAGGCAAAAAGGGACATTGTTACTTACTGTACATCACTGATTAACTAACCTTCTAGGTTGATCCCAAGAAACTGTGGCATGAGAATAAAGCTCCTCTTCTCCCTCCTCTTTACCGTCCACCTTTATCTCCACCTCCAGCTGAGGTACTTTCCCACCTGCACTACTCTTATGCTTTTTCTCCTCCACAATTTCTCCATCTTCTTTTCCTTCCTCCTCCTTACTATGAGGTTGAGATTTTGGAATCTGCCAACTGATGGTGAGAAAACATGCAAACAGAAATAATATTGAATCAATGTGTGATGTTGAATGGAAAACCTGATGATTATGTACATCATTGGCTATGCTCAAAATGTTATATTTTTTCAGTTTTATTTAGAACAAATGGAATTATTCAATTGATCAATAAGTCGATTTACAGAAAATGAGTTCGTAAACATTTTGTTAATTGATTAAATGCTTAAGTTAGTTATCAAGAAAAATGCCAAATGCTCTGTTATTTCAGCCTCTCAGATGTGAGGATTTGCTGCTTTTCTCCGTTTTCTGTCATTGTCATTTCTGTAATCAAAATGCCTTCGGTTTTAGACTGATGGTGGGTAAAATAAAACAAGACATCGCTTTGAGGAAAAGTGTGACAAGCATTTGCAATTAAAATTAATACTAGCAGAATTGCTGCAGATAACAAGGTATCTGTACTTTGTTATTTTTCTCAAGTCCTGACACACAGTGACACATGGCCAATAGCGATTTACATTGGCAGGCCTTGAGAAGATGCACTGCTTTAGGTGAAAATAGACCTGAAAAATACACATTTTCTGCCAGTGAGGTCACAGTAAGGTAGTGTCTTTGTGTGTGTGTGTGTCACATTCATATATATATATATATATATATATATATATATATATATATATATATATATATATATATATATATATATACACCCACACACACACACATATATATACATACATATATACATACATATATATACATACATATATATACATACATATATATATATATATATATATATATATATATATGTGTGTGTGTGTGTGTGTGTGTGTGTGTGTGTGTGTGTGTGTGTGTGTGAAAGAAAGAAAGAAAGAAAGAAAGCAAGCAGGAGAGAATTTTTCATGAATATATTTATCGGTGGAGGGCGGTAATAAGCCCATGGAGGTGAGTGATAGTGGTGCTATCTGCGCAGCAGGAGCCTGTAGCCAGTTAAGTTACAGAAGAGGGCAGAACAAATGGTTCCACCAGGGCTGAAAGAGAGCGGCCGGGAGAGGGGGACCAAGGCAGGTGGGGGGGGGAGGGAAAATAAGGTAAAAAGAAGAAGACCAGAAAGAATGAGAGATGAGAGACAGATGTAGACACAGAGTCAAGAGAGAAGTCTAGCAGAGAAAGAGACAAAGACAATGTATCGAAAGACAAGAGTGAAAAGGCTGCAGAGAGAAATGGGAGTGAGGGAGGGAGGGGAAAGGCAGAGGCAAGAAGATGGAGCGAAAGCAGGGTTAGACAGAAGCGAAACAATTCATTTTCGCTGACAGTCAGCACTGAGATCCATAAGCGAACAGCTAAATATAACTTCTCCGAATACAGAACATTCAGAGAAGCTTTTGCCTTTACCACAGAGAAGAATGAAGAGGAAGGGACTCAAATTGAGCTTGTTGCATACTGAAATACATTGTTTCCTTCATGGATACGGTTAATTAAAGTGCCAGATAATACCTCAGATCATTAGCATGAATGAACTGTGTCACAGTAATAAAACCCTAGCTGCAGAACCCACAACAGGCAGAATGTATAGAATGTGTTTCATAGCTTGAGTTGTCTGAAGAAAACACATCAACATGTAATAAAGGTGGAGCCTTGAAATCTAATAAACCCCGAGACAGGTTTATATTGCACTTTGGGGCCTGAGTACGGATTAGGTGACCATAAATAATAGTCTGAGACCTCTGGATCTTACATTACCTTGAGTCTGGGGCCGGGGTGATGGTATGGACTACGGTTGGGCCTTTGAATGGAGCTTTGAATGGAGCAGAGGCTCTGACTTCTGCTGGATCTGAAGCTGCGACTCGAAATTTGACTGAAGCTGAGGGTTTGAGGGTGGATGAAACTGGAGTTGGAGCTGCAGCTCTGACTGGACCGGGTGATCTGGCCTGGGCCACGGCAGGTTCTGGAGAAGGGGTTGCTGGGGTGGGTGAGGAAGAGGTGCCTGCTGCAATGGATGCCAGAGGGGGTAAACACAGACGGGTACGGTACTCGTTCACCTGATGGGCCGGGACATAGGTTATGCTAAGGGTAGGGGAACATGGGAAAAGAAGTGTGGGGGAGAGGTGAAAACATTTTAAATATTAATATAACTTAAGTTTTGCCATCAATCTGTTTTCACATCTGCACCTTTATTTAACTTTCAGCACCAAGCAATGACTAATATGATGCCGAGGAACGAGACAAATGACATGGTACTTGAATGGTTTCTATACAGGAAAGATGGATTAAAGGAATAGTCTGACATTTTGGAAAATGATTTCATTCACCTTCTTATCAAAAGTTAGATGATACCACTCTCATGTCTGTACTGTAAATATGAAGCTACAACTAGCAGCCAATTAGCTTTGTTTAGCAAAAAGACACAGTACACAGTTAACACAGGGTGAACAGCTAGCCTGGCTCTGTACAAAGGAACACAAATCTGCCTACTAGCACCAGCAAAGTTCACAAATTAACACATTACACATTATATCTTGTTTTTTTTGTGTGGGACTATTTCTTGGCCGGGTGTGGTCAATTCCTGGAGTCTTGTCACCATGAGGTTGAATGAAAGTGGTATCAATCTTCTCGACTAACTCTCAGCAAGAAAGCAAATGCATATTTTCAAAAATGTTGACGCTTTAATCTGTTTGGTAGTTAATACAAAAATAAAAATGAGTTAAGGTTAACTTCAGGCAGTCAGAAATATCAATCAGGCAAATTACTTTTGGTGACAGTCTGGATTTTAATCATTTTCTAACCATAACAATTATGCATCAACTGAAAGCACCTGAAGCAATGTTTAATAATGCTAAATGCTAAAACATCATTAGTAATTGATTAGCAATTAACAATGGACTTGTTCTTTTCAAATCTCAGTCCTAAAAAAACAATCATTAAACAACCATTTTTAAAGTGACCATATGTACCTTTGTAATGTTTCTGAAACTGTGTAATTTTTCATCTGATGATCATAAATGACCTGCAACAGCAAACAACACTAAGAGTGAAAAGAACTAAACTTTTATATAGTTTTTAATAATGCCTTTGCCCGGGTCCGGTTTTTCCCGCAAAGACACAAAACGATTTTCGGCAGGTAGACCTGCTCTACAGTAACGCATTCTGACGGGTCACAGATTTCGGTGAAACACCGGAAAAGCCCGTGTTAGTGAGTGTCTAGCAAGGTCAAAGGCAGCAGAAGATTTCTTTATATAGGCCTAATTGTATTTGAATTTTCATCACAAAAACAAGGGAAATTAAACAAAGAACTACTAAAAGCTAAAAGGGAAAGTGAAAGACGACGGTTGGGCTTTCAGCAGATGGAGACAATTACGGGATTGTAAATAATTCAAAACCGATCCCGAATTGGCCCTCAGGTATGTAATATATCTATTTCATTCATTAAATAACTTAAAATGTGAGATGTGGTTTTAAGTCAGTAGCCTACACAAAATGATGTCCCCCTTCCATTTTTGGGTTTCATCCTGGCCTTGGGTTTCATGAAATGCACTATATTAATCTAAGTTATTATTACGTAATGCTCTGGCTCATGACACAGTGACAGTGATACCCGGTTTAGCTCATGATACATCCATGATAAGTTACCATATGTAACACTTGAAATGCAACGATGCATCTGTAACGTATTATCTTGTAGTTAATTAATGATTTTCTGTCTGAGCAAAACATTCATTGCAACTATATGACCCCCCGGTAATGCTAAATCTGTAACACAGCACCATAAAGACAAGATCTTTAGGACAGCAGGTGTGGTAAATCACTACCGCTTTTGTCCAAAGTGCTTGCTAAAATCAACACAAACTGTAAGTTACAAATAGCCACTTCAAGTGCTCTAAAATTATAGATGTGCCCCACTCCATTAGCATTGCTTGTGCTGCAGCTGGTACATAAGATGAAAAGAAAAAATGGAAAAGAAATTGTGACTAAATGTATATTTCAATGCTACTAAATGATGTACTTCTGATTCAAGACAGTTCCAAGAGTTTCTGAAACACATTTATAATAAAAAACAATGTGTTTTGCATGAGCCTAGATCTATCTAAGCTATGGCGTAAATGATGTAATTTAATTAAAGTGTCAAGGGCATCATAAAAACGAACGAAAGTTCCACTCGCGGTGGCAGATTGAATATGGAGGCCTTCCACGCTAAGCTGTTGTGACTGAGCCATGTGGACAGCCTGTCGTGTCTCAACAGAGCTAGTTTTATAGTGACAAGCCCTCACCCTACTATGTCTGACTATTCTGAGGCTGCCAAAGCAGCTCATCTGCCTCCACTCTCTGTTAGTTTGTCTGCAGTGCTGTCAGGAGGAGGCAGTGTGAGCATGTGAGTGCGGGTGAGTGTTAGATGTGTGTGTGTGTGTGTGCTGTGTGCATGTGTTAAAGGAAGACAGAATGCATGTGTGTGTTCATCTGTGTGTGTATTGTGGTGTGCATCTATGAGAGGCTCTTTAAAATGCTTTTTATTCAGAAGCGCACTGTTCAAGGTGAGATGAGCAATGAATTATTCAGAGATATTTCCCAGAGTAGGAAAAAGGTGTTTTTGGAGGTTAGACCATTGGAAGGCTGTGTATGTGTGTGCGTTAGTGTGTGCGTGTAACAGTAAGAGATAGAGGGAGAACGAGACAGAGGGGTTGAGAGAGAGAGAGAGAGAGAGAGTGAGTGGGTGTTTTGCAGGGCAGCACGGTGGTGGAGGTGGGGCACATCTTCAATCAGCCAAACAAGTATTGTCAATGTGGCGCCATAACTGCTGATGTTAGAACAAGTAATAATTTACCCAATTTAGCCTCAGGCAATCTTTACAATTTCATCATCTAATCTAATTTAACATGACTGCAGAGCCTCAGTCAACTATGACTGCAGTGTCAAAAACAAGGCGTTAATGGAGATCCAAAGTGAGATGAGATCATTTACATGTGATGATGCAGTGAAAGTCATGTTTGTGACTGCTGGGAGCACATATTTATATTTATGATGTACATATACTCACTCATTCGAGTCACATAGACTGTCAAGATCTGCATGGGGAGATCTAGAAAATGTGAGCAATATTAAATTACTTTTTTTCACAGTCTCTTCTTCTCTCTCTCACTCTCTCTTCTAGTGGTTGATTGTTTTCTGCATTCCCAAAGGACCTTCCTACATTCTCTCTAAACTAAGAACTCTGGTTTTCTCGTTTTTCAAGCAAAGACGTGTTTAAACTATGACATGAGGGAAAGTGTATATGAATGTCACATAAATAACTGTGCTATATAACTGACTGGAATCTGTTTTAAATGTGCCACGTTTGTCCTACTTTACTGCTGGGCCCAATGCAGGGCCTTGTTTTGTGTCAAACGCTGTGGCCACTGAGCCCATTGTCAGGTCCCAAAGTTCTTACGACTACAGTCTTACAAATGTAGAAATAGCAAGGATACCATATACGTGTTACATTTTAGCCAAACACTACTGGCTACATTATAACCTACACAATTCATTGTGTTTTGTGTAGATTAGTAAACCGTGGTGACAGGTTACATTTGAGTGATGTGCAGTTGTCATAACATTCAGTTCAAAATGGATTATATAAAGAGATAAGGAAGATAATATTACTTAAACATGCAATTTCTTTTTTAAATTTTTTTAATGTCACAAATTTCAATATATCACTGTCTATTGTTCCCGTGCATTTTGTGCTAGGGGGATGCAGCAATCCTGTGGCACAGTTAGAAATGCATTGGATTAAGAAGATCATCATCATTGGGTGTGTAGGACATTGGGAATCATCATAAAATCTGTTCTTCTAATTGCTTGTAAAAGCAGTTCACTTCCTGTGATGGCTAATTGACAGTTTCCTAAAATTAAGTCGAGACTGGCTTCTCCAAAGCAGAAATAGATTTTGTAAGGCACAAAAAAAAATATGGGACCCTAAATATGAAACAATAGCAAATATTTAGAATAGGGCAGATTATGGCATCTGTTAACATGAAGTCATTATTTAAGAGATACTGAAGCCCCAGTCATGATGTTTTCTGCGTGTAATGATGTAGAGTTAGAGTGATAAAATGTGTCCCATATAATAAAACTCCATTTTGTGAGTTTGCTGCATGTCACAAAGGTGTTTTCACTTATTGTGCCCGATTAGACCGCTTCTGAGGGACTGTGTAGGCATGTACAAACTGTGCTTGTTGGAATTTCTCTCACCCTCCTATTGGTTTGATCACACCAGTTAGGGTTGAAGAGTTACACTTTTATCATTTGGCTTTGTGATCTCACGTCAATCCAACAAAGTTCTGCCCAACTTCAGTCTCAGCAGATGTCTAATTAGCCAGAATAAGTGAAAACACCTGTCTGGGTGTGCAGGGGCTTTTTCACAGAAGGCATTTTGACACGTCACGGTAGGAAAAGCACAGGTGTTAACAATGAAATTAATGATGTCCGACTTTTACTTGGCTGCTTTGTTTTTAGGGTTCTGATCACTGGCACACAGTTATGATGGGGGGGGGGGGGGGGGGGGGGGGGGGGGGGGGGGGCACTGGAATGAGGCCATCGTTAATGTTAATAGTAACACCTGTGCTTTTACTACCATGTCAAGTCGAAAGGCCTCATAACATAACAGCACTGCATCCAGTAAAAATGGCCCATAATAATTCTGTTAACATTTGCTTGTAATTTTTTCAAACAGAACAACAACAGAAATCCTGTCCTGCTACTGTGTAAATTAGCAAAACATGTACTGCAGTGACTGTACTTGATAATGTAATGTGGCGCGTCAGAGCCAAAGGTCTTTCTCTACACAACAATTAAGAAATGTGAAGCAGCACTTGAGCCACTTAAAAAAAGTGTTGCACATCCAGCCATCCAGTGTTTCTGGATACAGACTGAGGATTATTGAGAACAGGTGATTCAGAGGGAACTCAGTTATGTAAGTGAAAAATGCCCGTAGCTGCTTTCAAAAAGTTCTGCGAACTACGCCATGACATTAACAGTAAGCATCACTTGTTCTTTTTTCAGCCCAGAACCAAACTCTCTACATATTGTAATGCTGTTGGACAGTGACTGGCTCCTCACCTCATCTCTGGCCCTATGACAGAGTGCCTGCGGAGCGTGGCTCTGGCCCTGGCGTTGGTCAGATTGGAGGTAGGTTCTCCGTTGATGGCCAAGATGGCGTCCCCGACCCCCAGCCTGCCATCCTGGCTAACAGAGCCCCCCTGGACCACACTGCGCACCAGCATGCCTGAGCCATCTTTGATAGCACTCACCGACATCCCTGCCAACACGCACACACAAACACACACACACACACACACACACACACACACACACACACACACACACACACACACACACACACACACACACACACACACACACACACACACAGGTGAGTGAAGGGTTGGCTAAGGCTGCTTTGAATGCATGCCAAACAGACAGACAGTCGCCCAAACAAACACCTGACTGTGGCATAATCAGCATAATCAAGACAGACACTAGGCAGATTAGCACACAAACATGGCTACACATGCTTGACATTTACACAGCATCCTCCTTCACAGTCACACTCACATAAGGTGGACAAACACAATCCCACACACCCACATAGGTGGCTCAAGGGCTAACACATGCCAGTCGCAACACCTGACTTTGGCATTATCAAATCGGACACTAGGCGGATTACACAAACACTTCATTAATGCAAAAAGGCAGAAGCAGGTAAATCGGGCACCACACACACATACGTGCACACCTCATGCACACACATACACATACTGCAGACAGGGAAGGCAACAACTAATTAGGAAGTATACTCTATGGTGCCTGCATACTATATTACTATTTAATGGAGGACTATGCACATCCACAACACTATGGTCGTACATAATTTGAAGTTGGTCAAAGAAATGACTTTGTGCTTTTTTTGATCAAATAAATAGTTTATTGATTTTTGTATTACATTCAAATTACAATACAATCATAGTGCCTGGTATACAGTCGACTGAAGACACAGCTACTGACGCTGACAAGACAAACAGAAGTCACACATTTCAAAGACATGAGAGGAAGTCTGAAATAATAATGATGAACGTCTCAAAATCTGAGGGTGGTAAGTTACTACAACACGGCATCAAAATAAATTTTTCAATTACAAACTTGCAGCAACAACTTTTAATAATAATTCCTGCATGACAATTTCCATATGAAAATCCATTTGTTTTGCCTCAACAAAACTTCTTTATGGTACCACAAACTTTCAGTAAGTGCAAACGGTTCACACCATTCAAGAATAAACAAAGACGTCTAACTAGGCTGCATATATTCATGTTTTTAGACGAGCAAGGCAAGAAAAAAAGACCTCATTTTAGTCCCTTAAACCTTCTTTAACAACCTGCTCTAAAAGCCATGCAGTCCTTGAAGTACAAACCAACCATACGCTGTACGTACTGTACGTTAGCATGTCTCATCTCCAAAATTGGGCGTGAAGTCATTGTTGCACAATGGATAGAATTGTACATGGCACCTAATAATAGGAAGAGTGTAAAGTAGTGCAAATATATATTGTACTACATGTATATTGCTCTTAAGAAATCCCCAGTATTCGGGCCTTACAGATACAGACCATAACTCTGCACAAGCTGAAGCTTTTGCTTCAAATTCAAATACATTTAAATCAACAAAAAAACACAGAAAATCTGTAAACCCTCCACATTTGGATATCCAGAAAACCATGCTACATTAAATATCTCAGCACGACGACCTACAATATTTTAAACAGATAAAAACCAAAGAATGCAGTAACACAGACTGTAGGTTAGGACCTTGATTTTTGCTACATTTACATCATTTTAAACTTTCACACACACAAGTAGTGTGGAGGCTTATTAGAGCATGTTTCCAGAATATAAATGAGTTGGTTTCCTTATGCTTTGCACAGTGCCCTTAGGAGAAAGTGCAGGAGTGCCTTACAACCTGCTGTTTCCTCCCTGTCATGTTTGAATAACTGATGTACTTTCAACACTGGAGTATAAAATCAAATATATTTCGATCAGCATTCAAATTAATATTTACTCATTGGTTTTAATATTACGTCCTAATATTATCTCACATTAATATACGTACATAGACGCACCCCCATACTAGCCTCTCAGACAAAAACGCACACACACACGCACAGTAATCATCTCCTCTCTCAGGGATTAGGAGTACATCACTTCACCACTCCTCTTCAGGGCAGTCGTCATCACCACCGCCTATTAGCGTCATTATCGCCATGCCAGCGACGTACACACACCAAGACACCATCACCATGAGAAAGACGGAGAACATACCAAGGCCACGGTTGCCCCGGACAACAGTGATTGTCCTCTCAAAGCTGGTGCGGGGCGGCAGAGGCGGCGCTTGCTGCCTATCTTCATCTTCCATGATGCCGAAACGATGATGCAGCCGGTTTTCCTACGAAATAGTCGACAGAGGGCACGAGTGAGTAAGAGCATAAAGGGGGGGGGGGTTACATATACACAACTATTGGATGGATTGTCATGACATTTTCTACAGATAGTCATGGTCCCCCGAGGATATTTTCAAATGACTGTGGTGATCCTCTGACCTTACTTCTAGCTCTACAGCCTCAGCTGTACTTTGTGTTTCCTGCTAGTTAGCACATGTAAGATGGCGAACATGGTAAACATTATACCTGCCAAGCATCAGCTTGTTAGCATTGTCATTGTAAGCGAGTTAGCAAGCTGATGTTATAGCATGTATCTCAATAGCCCCACAGAGGCGCTAGCATGGCTGTAGACTCTTACTCTTGTTTTATCAAGGTATTTCACTCTAAACCACAAATATCAACCTAATGGGGGGTGCTAGATATAATACATTAATCAAATATCTGTTGAGATACTTCGGTCTGGAACAAAGTGGCGGACCAACCAACCGCCTGACAAACAAACATTGCCATCCCAAGAGCCATGATGTCATTGCAAATTTCCTACAACATCAGCTTTGGCGCACATTATTGTACATGGAGCAAATCTTACAACTTCTAGAAAAGTAACCCACAGTGCAAACATAACCTGGCACTAAAGGCCTGAGCTACTATCATCACAACAATCAGATTTCTGATGTGACATAAATGATTTTAAACAACTATTAACTCTCCGGGGTGAAGGCCTTCGGAGTACTTCTGAGATGTAAAACATGCAGAAAGGCAGACTTCTTTGGTCCCCCCGGGCACTTCACAAAGAAAAAGGGCAACGAGGAAATCGGCTTTGAACCTTCACAGAAAGTACAATCAGCACTGAAGTTCTGAAGCTATCTTTGCAACAAGCATGTCTTTGATGAGAACACACTGACACTTGCTGCTCTGGGTCTCGTGTGTGTGTGTGTGTGTGTGTGTGTGTGTGTGTGTGTGTGTGTGTGTGTGTGTGTGTGTGTGTGTGTGTGTGTGTGTGTGTGTGTGTGTGTGTGTGTGTGTGTGTGTGTGTGTGTGTGTGTGTGTGTGTGTGTGTGTGTGTGTGTGTGTGTGCGCGTGCATGCGTGTTACGTTGTGGCAGTGGTACTGTATGCCCTTGTGCTAGACCAGGTGCCAATGTCGTGCAAGCAGTAAGCACTTTTCATTGAGAGGCAATTGTTGGTAACTTAGCAAAAGCAAGTACAAAATGCTGCCTCAATAGGATTGAGTTGAGGCCACAATGGAGGAACAAGTCTTTGACACTGAGCACTTTCTCTATACCTGACCCAGTGATACTGATACTGCTGGCTCTAAGCTCCCCACTATAGAACGTGAACAGAGAAAACAAACACTGTCATGGTAATCTCCTTTAGAGAAGCTAAAATGGCTACCCACAGAATCTCAGGTTTGCATGGTAATGAGCAATGCTTCCTGTGCGATGGACTACAAGATTCAGACTGCTGCAAGTGCTACTGTTACTGTCACTGCAAAGATGTTTCCTGCTAAGCAAATGCTCATTGACAAGAGTCCTGTTAGACGAAAGAATTAAATAATTCTGCAGCATAGCACCTAACCTAACTTTTTGGCAAGCCGAATGTAAGAGACAAACTCTGCCCTTTTAAGGGTGTCACAATTTCGATTTTAAATCGAAATCGAAACTTGAGCCCCGTCTTTCACTGAAGTCGCCAGTGTGGAAGTATTTTGGATTTCCAGTGAGTTATGTTGACGACGTTCGCGTTGTCGACAAAAAAAAAAACACAGTTTGCAAGCTCTGCTATGTGCTTGTACCATATTCTGTGTGTTTACCATTGCACGTGAGCCTAGCACCTAGCAGAGATCCCTTTTGCTTATAGCTTAATCCCAACAAAACCGCACGGTTGAATTTCAGCCTGCATGAATGTTTTGTAGCCTAAACAGAGCAGCTTACAGTATATTGGTTATATTACAGAGAGCAACAAGTTAGCGGACTGCAGAGTCTTCCTCTCTGCTCTCTGACTGCTCAGCCGCTGTGCCCTCGGCATTGTCTGCAAACATTATTATTTTTTATTTTTTTATAACTTTATTGATAAATTGTCAAGTTTTCAATTGACTGAAAATATGTTATTGTTACATTATGTTGTTAATAAATGTTTCAAATTTGACAATGTAGTGTGGTACATTGCGAACAAAGATCAGATATATTGCTTAAAAGTCTAGTCTAAAAATAAATAATAATGTAAAAATCCAGAATCGAATCGAACCGTGACCTTAGAATCGAAAATGTAATCGAATCGAGGATCGTGACACCCCTATGCCCTTTACTCTCCTTTGGACCAAAGTTCTACTGTTTATCTAACCACAAAAGCCAAGTGAGCAGAAAGCATGTCCAGCAATATCAACACATTTTAACTTACGTTCATTTTGTGTTGTATGACATACCGTTGAAGTGTAGCACGGCTGGGTGATGCGGTTGTCCTCAGAGTTGCAAGTGTTGGTGTTAGCCTCTGCTAGCAGGCTGATCTGAGAGTGGCTGTCAGGGTCATCACAGGAAACCCGAAGGCTCCTCTCTGAGATGGGTGTTAATCCACCACACAGTTCCAGCTGAGAATAAAAAATTCCAAAATTTAAATTAAGGAGTTTGAAAAGAAAACCTGTCTATGTGCTTAAAAGTGAGTAAATTCACACAGAAGCAAACATGCTAAAGAAGGTGACTGTAAATTAGACACCCTCTTCTCCTGTCCCCTTCTCTCTCCATCTGTAGTGTGGTCGAGCATTGTGTGCACTCTCAGCTGCATTAAAAATTCAGACGGCCTGTAACTGGATTCTCTGTTGCTTGTTACTAAGCCACAGTCCACAACAAAAAGAAGAAGAAATACTGTACTCTCAAGCAAAAACACACATTTAAGTAAGTGTCCTGCATATCTGTAGAAATGAATGTCTTTTTTTTTTTTTTCATCATCTTTACAAATCATTTTGGTAAAGAATCCTGAAAGAAATATCCACTTTTGAATGTATGCGTACATATCCTGCAGCCCATGATATGATGATATGCTGTGTCTACTGTCAGACACTTTGCCATACAGTGCCATTTATACCATATCTCTTTAATCGGCCATGCAATGAACAGGAATTCCTTAGGAATTCAGTAGTGAATTTGTATTTTTTGTGTTTTTATGTTTGTATTTATTGAAGGTTTTTAATTTGCTGAATGAGCCAAAAACAGATCTTTCTGTCAAGTTATTTGATCCAACAGTTTCTCCTTTGATTTTCAAGAAAATGTACTTTGCAATATAAGATAACATATATCGAGATGAGGATATTATCCACATCACCCACTTCAATTTGTGCAGATTATACTAGTTTGGGTAAAGATTGTATGTCACAAAAACTAAACTAAACTAAATTTACTTAAGTGCCCCACAGAAAAATCAAAAATATACTCCTCCTCAATAATTAAATTAGGTATTTAAATGTACTTCTCTTTACATACAGGCAGTGGTTTGGCAACTCCAATGCGGACAGGGCCATAGCCAGTGGACTTCAGGATGTGCACTGCATAATCCAGGCTGGAGCCTTCCAAGTCACTTTCATTAACAAACATGAGTCGGTCACCAGGCAGCAGGCGACCATCTTGATCTGCTACACCTCCAGGCACCAAGGACCGGATTACCAGAACTGTTTTTGTGGCATCTTCTGGATCCTAGAGTTAGACATGAGGATGGAGAGGATGGTTTACTGAAGATTTACATGAAAAATGTGAGATTAATTAAATATTGTACATTGTGAATTGTGGTGGTCTCACACATCCAGCTGCAGTAAAGCTTATATTTCTTTACATAGTTTAAAAGCCTAAACACAGATATTTGCTATAGATAAAATGTGTTTTTAATCTTAAATTTAAAACAGAAACTGACTCAAAAATTCAATTTTCTTCACCCAATCCAACACAACACTGATATTCTTAGACTGCAGCCTATTCCAGTCTGTTCTATTTGTAGAAAGGCTCAGGGGTATGTCTCTGACCTGGTAGTCCAGGATACTGAAGCCCAGTCCCGACTCGCCTTTCTCCAGCTCGACCACCTGAGCCTCTCTCTCCCACATGGCCAGAGGAGGTGACATGGGGGCCACGCCACGCTTGGTGATGTCCTCAGCTGTAGGACAGGGAACAGCACAACCCTGGTCCAACTGGGACAAGCAGAGAGGACAGGGAGGACACAGGGAAGGAGATTGATTTTACAAGAGATTAGCATGGCAGTGGCATTTCAAATGCAGAGGACATGTAACAATGTGGTTTATAGTGTTTTAGGGGAATAGATTTAAACACTAATGCTTAATCCCTCCATACATCCGTTCGTCAATGTGTGCCTTCACCTTGTCATTGAACTCAGCCAGCAGCTCTTTCAGAGTGAGATGAACATCATCATCATCTTCCTCATCACTGTCCGGAATTGCAGGGGGTACAATGTGAGAGCACACCAGGCAAACACGCATCGGCAGTTCCTTTAGAATATTGACCACCTCCTTATGTGTCTCTCCAATGAGAGGGATCCCATTCACCTGTCCGGAAGATACACAATAGATATACAGTATTTCAAAAATAGATATTCCTAAGGTCAGTGATTGGCCGACTCATGCTTTTTGCTTTTTGAAATAATACCTGAGAAAACACAGTTGCTGATTATCAGAGGTTAAAGATGCAATATGTTAAGATTTTCTCACATGAAAATAACATTGTTTAGAGTATTGGACGTTATTGTACATGTATGTCTATCTAACTCTCTTCCTATGACTGTGTGTATGAGTGTTTATGACTAAATCAGAGTGCTTATTATGATGAGCGATACGTGTCGGCGTGTGAACTTGCTCAGTGGAAGGAGAAGAGGGCAAGCTCTCAATTTACAGTACCAGCTCAAACGCACAGAGGTAAACATACTCACACCCACCTTCTTATGTTGCATACTGTACTTGAAAATGTGTGGCGTTTACTGGTGGGGTTTCAGATATATGTGTGAGTCTTTAAAAATGCAATATGCCTCCCATTCAAGGTTCATGGGGGTTCTCAGAGAACAGGCAATTATCACTAACTGCTGGAATGAAAGGCAGAAACATGAAGGAAACTATGGTATGAACTGTGAGCTTTTTCATTAGTCATCACGTATATCCTACATATTTGTCAGAATAATCAGTCCCACACAGATCTCATCTTCTTCCACTTTAAATGAGGTTTACATGAGGTGAGCTGCAGAGCAATTGGCTGAATGGATCCGTATCAGTCGGTTACCTCCAATATCTGGTCTCCATTGAAGATCTTGCCGCTTTGGCCAACGGGCCCCTCAGGTAAGACGGAGCACAGGTAGTGATGTCCCGCCCGAGCCTCCAGACTGATGCCGAGGCCACTTGTCTCATTGAAACGCTCCACCTGACACACCTAAAATAATGGTGTGAAGTTGAGCAGTGGGAAACAAATAAAGAGAAGTAAAGTTTAGGGTAAGAAGAAGAAAGTTTGGAGGGTAAGTGTAGGCATCACACTGTGAAGTAGGTGGGTTTACATGGGTAATAATATGTAAATAAAATGATAAAGCATTTAGGTATGTACAATATTAATATTTTTAAACAGTGTTTTTCTATACATCTTATATTTAATACTTATTTTATTTACAGAGAGACATACAATAACTTCAAATCGCTGTCCAACTGCATGTTGCCACCTCTTCCTTAGGTCTTCTTCCTCGGCTGGTGTCAGTTTCACACCTGTAAAATGTGCGCACATACAAAGACAATCACCCTCATCTCACATACACACACATTCCTCTTCACGTTTTTCCTAGCCCTAGGTGATCCAATTAATAAGAATGGGATCCATGAAAACATCCCTTCGGCTGTTTTACAGAGAAAAGAACATAATTCTCCTTGTGTCACAGCAGGATGTTAACGACAACCACGCAGACAGGTGCACGCACGCACACACGCCACACGCACACACACGCCCACACCACAGGCACAAATGGTTCATATCCACACCCACCATCTTATGATTTCTTGGCAACCTAATGTTTTCTCGTTCATCTATTAAAGCCTCACAGCAATCAGGGCTTATTTGGCTGTGCTCTCTAATCAAGCCCAAACATCCTTGTCTAAATAAAGCCATACATGCAGGCGGGGCGAGAGACAAATCATCTGGAATGAGCTGAATGAGTTGGATAAACACATGACTGAACAACACTATAAATAGACTCCAATCAAAGACCATGCTTCCTTGCCACAATGTCATTCCCTGAGCCCAATAAGGGTATCAGACTAAGTCCCATGATCCAGTTCCAGACTGCAGCACGGGAAGGGGATCTTACCATTTCTGTAACTGTGTCGGGGTCGTCCATTGGCGTACGCTGCTCGACGTGAGATTTCACGCAGCGAGCAGATTCCTAGGAGATGGGGAAACACGCTTTGAGCACACATGCAGGGATCCAAACACATGGGAATTTACACACTTGAGTAAAAAAAAAAAAAGATCATGTGTGCAAGCAAGCATAGTTCTAGTTTGAACAGACATCAGAAAGCTAATTTGGTCATGATTTAACCAGACATGTCAGGTAGCACCTGTAGATGATTACTTGCATACTAAGTTTATGTTAGTGCATACTGTCAAATCTCATGTTCTCCATTTGCTCAGTTACTTCAAAACCAATCCCCTTATGATACCACTGAGCCAATATTTCCCCCTCTCTCAGCACAAAGCACCTGTCTCTTGAATCTTGTTGAGACCCAGTCTGTAGGGATTGCCCTCGTGGAAGCTGTGGGAGTGTCGGAGGGGCTGCAGGGGAGGTACTGGGGGCAGGATGTGACTCAGACGTACAGCCTTCCTCAGCAACCTCAGCCTGACCAGGGGACTTGTCCTCCTCAGCACCTCCATGGCACGCTGCTCACTGCAGCCCTGCAGACTCACCCCGTCCACCTGAGAGAGGGGACGAGAGATGCATCAGTAGGGAAAAGAGCCAGGATGAAAGCACAGGTATGATGGAGACAGAAACAACCTTTTTGTGGATGGAGTAGACGGTATGGAGGAAAGTGCAGGTAAATTAAATGGGAAAGTTAAAAAATAAATCAATAGTAATAAAAGAAAATAGAGCAGAAAGCACAGCTAAAAACAACAGATGATGAAAAGATGGATGGGAATAAAAGTAAAACTAGAAGAATTCCCCTTCATCGGCTTAAAAAAGACCCTAATTGGTTTGTATGGAACTTCTAAAAGTTGCAAAGTGCACAGATTTTGAAATGCTGAAATCGTTAAGACTCAGCAGAGAATATATTTGAAACAACAAGGTATTTGTCTTCAGAGGGAACAATAAAAAAGCCATCTGTTGTGTTTTAGTGGAACTCACAGACAGGATGATGTCTCCAATGTGGATGCATCCATCTTGATCGACAGTGCTGCCTTTCACTATGCTCTTCACTATCACACCAGCGCTGTAGACTGAGGAAAGCAAGATAAATTGAAGGAAAACTTAGCATTGATTGTGTAAATGTAGCTCTAAACTCACTCATCAGCAGTAATGCCTTATTACAATACGGAGGTATTATTATTAATTTTGTTATTTTCCCAGTTTGTTTCCATCAACTTAGCTTGGAAAAAGTTCAAACTTGATACAACGTATCATTACCTGAGTTTAGGTCACCTATGTAGCTAGAAATGGTGAATCCCAGGCCCCGACTGTTCTTAGTGAACTGCACGCTGAACTCATAGTCATCATTCAAGTCATCGAGCTGGAAAGAAGCACAGACAGTGAAAACCTATGAACCTTTTTGGGGTTTAGGGAATAGCTGTATTATACATTTAATACCACTGATAAGCCAATTACTTTACATAGAAAGTTTGCCATTCTTCACACACACACACACACACACACACACACACACACACACACACACACACACACACACACACACACACACACACACACACAAACCTTGCCATCCAAGCTGTCCTGGCTGAGGACAGGAGAGGAAAGGTACTTGTCCTTGGTTATGTCCCTGGCAATGAGCAGTTTCACCTTGGTACCAGCATTTCGCAGTACCTAGGCCATGTGGTCATTTGTGAATAGATGGAAGTGAAAGTGTGTGATAGTTAATAAATTAGTAACATAAAAACAGAGACAGCTGCCCTGGAAAGACAGTATGGCATAGAGCAGGATAGCCCCGTTTAAGACTGCCTCATCCACTGCATGGGAAACAGTCCAGGATGATTCCATAGAAAAACTCAGGGAAGCATCTGTGCGATGCTCTGATAAAGCATAAATTTCACCTTTGTGTTGCTTCTCCAAGTAAGTTTTCTAGTGCAACAGCTTCTTTGCCTCATTTTGGTGCGCCAGGCTGTAATGGGCTCATTACTGCCCCCTGAGGCTGGAGGGGACAAACACCCACTGGTGAGAACCGCAGTTGCAGCCACAAAGGGCAACAATGAGCCCATTCCACACTCAAAACCTTCAACAAGCGAGACAAAGATGAGATGTATGCTTTATCAGAAGGGTTTTCAAACTAAATGTTTTGGTTTTACAAGAAAAAAAAAACTCCAAATGAGGAGCACACGTCGCTTCCCTAAGCTTTTCTATGGTACTATGCGCCAACAGTGGAAACACACAGTGACTGGGTCAGACTCAGCTGTTATTTAAACAGCAATAACATAAAGCATTATCATTACAGACAAAGGGTAAAGAAAGCACTTCATCTACTTTTGTAATTTCTTTCAAACGTTGGCTCACCTGTGCCACCTGTTCGCTGTTCATGCCCGCCAGATCTGTATCTCCGATGCGCAGGATTTGATCTCCACTACGCAGGCGCTTATCCTAGGGAGCCCCATTACAACAAAAACATTTTAGTGTGAACTTTGTTAATATTTCTTAATACATTCTGCAGATTCTACTAAACACACTGCATTTACGATAAGATAAGATAAGACTTGAAATATCCCGAGGGAGAGCAGTTGCAAAAGAGAGTTAGAAGAGTGCAGATACAAAGAGTGCAAATGCTCAAAAGACTAAGATAACATAACAGTAGGTGCAAAATTAATTAATTAATAAGATAGGTTTTTGGAAATGCACTTATTGGCTTTATTGTTAAGAGTTCCACTCATATGTCTGTAAAAAAAGCATATTCCCAAAAATGTTGATGAAGTAGAGAAATGAACTAGTCCTTTAACTAGCTTCTTAAGGCTTGGCTTTGCAATTTATTCGCAGGTGGATTTACCCGTCCAGCAGCTCCACCAGGAAGGATGGTCTTGACCATGACTCCTGTGCTTCGCCCACCTATGATGCCAAAACCAAGCCCTTTCCCATCATTGGCCAGCTCTATCATCTCCACATGGCGCCTCTGCCATGGCAGAGGTCAGAAGAAAAGGGAGGCAGAAATGGTAGAGAGAGAGAGAGAGAGAGAGAGAGGGAGAGAGAGGAGAGGAGAATCTATTTTAATTAAACCCATATAAAAAACTAAGTGAAACCCCATTAACAAGTTGAAGTGTTAAACCCGTCTGATTCCCTTGTTTATCTACATACACACAGACACAAGTTTACCAGCTCTACGCTAACAGCTCACATGTAAGCCAACTGTACCTCATGAGCAATAGCAGACAGGTTTCTCCCCATCGACATGGTGCGGGAGATTCGAGGGGGCGTGCAGTACTAAAGAAATAAATGTCATGTGTAAAATAAAAGTAAATCTGAAATGACATCAAGTTAGCTGCGCTGCCTTGTACGATCAGCTGGAACCCCTTAGACAATGTAATATCCAACTGTGCTTGAGTTTTATAATGTATTGTAACATTATCAAATGTAAAATGTGACATTTGGAATGGTGATGTGTTACATTATATACAAACATATGCGGTTGGTTGATAGACTTGAAGGATAATTTGCTTTCTATGACTCCTAAATTACCTCTCATTTTACGTACTTGGGATTCAGTTTGAATGCCGTTGTCTGTGTAGGTATCTAAGAAGGACAGATCCTGTGAGCCAAGAGAAGAGATGCTGCCATCCCTGTGGATGGATCTGGCATTGCTGGGCCTTCGGCCCTCCATGGCCCATGTGTAGGAGTCACTGTGACTCAGCGTCTTCAGGTCCAGCCCCGTGCCCTGGCAGGGGCCACAGTTCATGGACACTGATTTGGAAATCTTCCCCTGGTAGGATGATGAGAGAGCAATACGAGATGGATAGATAGGACGCATGGTGAGATGGGAGGAAGAGGATAAAAGTGTAAAAATGGAGATGGTGCAAGTAAAAGAGAAGTATTGGTTGGGATAGAGAGAGTAGATGAATGAGAAAAGGATTAGGGGATGCAAGGGAAGGGAGAAAGAACGATTGGGAGGGAAATGAATGAGGGAGATAAAGAGATGGGGAAGGGGATTGATAGAGAGGTGGAGACGTTAATTGAAAAAAGCAGATATGGAGACAGAGAGGAATAGGAGAGAGTGATGGAGGGAAATAGAAAGGATAAAGAAATTGAGAAAGGAGAGTATTGTGATGAAGAAAGATGTGGGAGGGAGGGGGAATGTGTGTTAACCAAAAGAAAAAAAGTGCAGAAAGATGGAGCAGAGAGGGAAAAGATAGGCGAGCAGGAACACAAGGATCTGAGATAAAGGCTCCTGTTCAATACTGCATAGCCACAAAACCGTTCCCTTTTGTCTTTTAAGTTTTCTGTTTCAAAGTTAAAAAGGGTTTTGGTAGATGCTCATTTCTGATCGGTACACTATGCCATTCTAACAACTTTGCCACCTGTTAAAATAGCAGTAATAAAAGAAAGAGCACTATCAAAACACATATAATCAACACTGATTGCACTTCTTAAGTCTTAATACTCTAGATACAAAACTGTACATTTGAAAAGAATGTGAACTAACAAAAACTGTGTCAGTGTTTGTCCTAAAAATCCAGAAACCATTGACATGTTCCAGTGCCATGTTTTCTGGAATGCAGAGATGCTAAATGGCTACAGGATCACACCACACAAAGCTAATCTAATAATGCTTGTATGTGTAGACTGTGGTTCTCATAGGGTTAGCCTATTACAGTACACCACAACAGACAATTACGGAGCAATGCTGATTAGAGCCGACAACTGTGGTGGAAGGAGTACTCAGATCTTTTACTCAAGTAAACGTAGCAATACAACAATGTATTACAAGTAAAAGTTAGTTTCAAAATATACTTAAGTGCCAAAACTAAAAGTGCTCATAATGCAGAATAGCCCATGTCAGAATAATTTTATTGGATATCATTATTGATGCAGTCATGTGTGTATCACTTTAATGTTGCAGCTGGTAAAAGTGGGGGTAATTTGAGTTACTTTATATACTGCTGGGTAGCTTAGAATTTACCCCCAGGGGTCAATAAAGTTGTATCTTATAATAATACATCTAATTTTTAATTTTTTTAAAAATCTCAACCTGCAAAGTAACTAGCAATTTAAGTCATCAAATAAATATAGTGAAGTAAAAAGTACATTATTTAGTAGAAGTATACAGTAGCCGAAAATGAAAATAAAAGTAACTCAGATTTTTTCTTAAGTACAGTACTTGAGAAAATGTACAATGAAGTTAAATACCTTGAAACCCCCCCCCCCACACACACACACACACACACACACACAAACTCTAAAGTTATGAGAATCTTACAGATGACTTCTGCAAACTCCTCAACATATTTCTTCCTTCCTCCCTCTCTCTCTTGCTCTCTCCCTCTCTCTCTCTTTCTCTGGGATTTAGTGGTAAGCTTAGGTAAGCTGATTACTCATCTAGTTTGGTTCCTGCATTCAGTATTTTGGGAATGGTTCAGACTCCTCCGCCACTCATGCTCGCACTGTACCTTTGCTGGGAGCTTCCGCTGAGTTTGCTGTAAGCTGAGTATATGATGGAACAGGGGGCTCTGCAGGACAGTCTTTAGCAGGGAGAGTTTCTCCTGTGTGGGGGCCTCTCCTCTCTCCTTCAGTTTGGCTTGCAATCTCTCCACAGCTTCCAAGGCACGCTGAGTATCTGCAGAGAAATTGTATATAATTTGTTTCTTTCAGAAACAGGATTTCTCCCATTTGGCTTTGTGTAAGTTTCCACATGTTGTACTGTAGCAGCTGCTGTGTGACCCTGACACAGACCCAGACTTTTGACAATAAGCTATGAAATGTCAATAATCAATAGGGAGCGGCGGGAAAATAAAGGAGATTTTTCAAGTCTTTCGAAATAACTTTGTTAAAATACCACATGTCTTTCGAATCCAGAATGACTTCCTCTGTCAGCACTGATCAGTGTGATAAATACTAAAAACTATTTTAATTGGGTTTTTTTGTGAAGGTTTAAGTAAACAGAAACTGTGCTTGTCTAAAAAAAAAAAATCCCTGAACCATGGTTGCTAGATTGTGAGATTTTCAAATGGCACATTCATCTCTTGTTAATTTCCTTATTACGTTTCAAACTGCAGAATATGTGGGGTTCAACTGGGGCTAAAAGCTCAGCAAAATGTTCCTTTGCAATAGGGCTACACAAAAACTGTACCAAGAAACATAAATATAGAAGATATAGTACTAAAGGAGGATGTGCTATCCATTCTGCAACACTTAAAAGCAAAGGCAAAAGCTGAAATGTTGTGTCAGGTCATATCGCCCTTGTTTATTTGGTGAAGCAGGAGCTAATGAGCACAAGCCACAATTGCAGTAATTGTACGTGGCAGAAGGTTAAGACCCTGTAAACTCTTCACCAAAGAGTTTTGACTACCGACCAGACTGTGAGTCCTCTGCCACCTGCACATGTGACTATTCCCTCCTGTCTGGCTGCAGATACCATTAATTGTAAGCCTGTGATAATGGCGGTCGCGGGGGGGTGTTACTGAGGTTACTGAAACGGGGTTTGTCTTTAAAGCGCTACATCTGCAGGTCACTGAACACACTTACCCATGATTTCCATCGTAGCCTGACAGATTGTTTGGATAACTTGTGTCTTTGTGACTCTGTCTCAGTTACACGTCATTCCTCTCTGTTTGGCACCTGCAACATGAATAACAACAACAACAAAACAAAGGTTTTCTGCTTTAAACACGACCTTGTACAGACCCTGTCTGTTTCCATTTCTATAACGTTGTGTTTTTGTGAAAGTTGACAATGCATTTTTGTAGAATAAAAGCGCCAAGGGGAGGTTTCTCCTTGAAGATATATCCACTGTTGATACACTTTCATTAAAATTATGGCAGAACATTTTTCTCCCTGCTCATGTCCAAAGGTATAATTAATTAGTGTACCAATTTATATTTTACATCTGTTCTGTAGCATTTATCATTTCACCTCTACATCCTCTCTTCCAAGGCCGGTGCCACGCCTGTTTGCAAGAACCTTGCTTGTCAACTAATGCTCTTTAGCAGGATTTAAATCTCCTCCAAAAGGCTTTAACAGCCAGTGATGGTAATTAACAGCGACACATGGCCTCCCAACCATTCTGACTGTAGGGGAAGTCTGTATAGCATCAAAGCATGATACCAATGACATGATTTGATTTGCAAAACGATGGGCTGTAAATGACAACGTCTCATCTGAAATCTAATTAGGAGGCCTTGATAGGCAGTAGGGGTATCGCAGTATACTGTATATGCCCTTCACGGCAGCCTAATTAACTCTCTATCTTCAACCTGTTGATATTTAAGCGATACTGACTGCTTCAGAAGAAAAGGAAGTCATTACAGATGAATGATTTACAGTAATTGCGCAGGCCCATTAGCTACTAATTTGATGTGTAATCAACAAGGCAGTCTGTTAATTTCTTTAAAAATGACCCGGGCACATTAGAGCTATCACTGTGACAAACAGACGGACATCGCTGGCACTTCAGAATCGCTTGTTGCAGAAAGCCTCATCTCACCTCCATTGCAGCGCCGGTGGGCTATCAACAGGTCCCCACTGAGCTCCAAGCACAGCGCATCCACCTCCTCCACCAGTCCGCAGGGTCAATTCACCAGTACCGAATACCAAGAATGACACTTCCCTGATGGGACAAGTCATAACAGCTTATTGAGGGACTGCAAGATATCAAGAAGCAAGCTGCGCGCTTTATTTTCCAGCATTGTGTCCGCGGCTCGTGAGCGCCCCGTGCAATGCGCATGTCACCCTCTGATCTTCAAGCACATAGGGCTCATCCCTAATGAAAAAAAAAAACAACTAGCCTCCAGTAATCCTGTAATACATGCCAGTGGCACACCATGCAAATAATGCTTCCGGATAATACTATGGCGACTCCAAACTCATAGCTATCCACAGTTCCTGTCCCACACCTCCTTATGAAAACATTATTGCAAAGCCATTACGAATTAAAGAAAAAAACATGTCAAAAGATGTTAGTCGGCTATATGTTATTAAATATGCTACAGGCCTAGATATGAAACTATCAAGATACCACCCAGACAGAATTTAAAATCTCGTAAGTAGGCCTATGTCTACATGGCGCTAAACTGTGGATACACACTTAGATTTGCAGCCTTTATTATAATCCACGCATATGGCCCGGGATGAAATAGGCCACAGCATGCTTCAATTAAGAGGCTAATTTTCATGATTGATAGGCTTTTTTTTAAAGAACATTTTCATTGCTGCTATGAATTTCTCATTTCCCCGATTTCAGATCTGCATAGTATAGCCTAGACCCGGGCAGAATTACAGTCCACATTTCATTAGCCCCTAACTGGAGTCCAGGGACCATAACGAGTCATTTCATTCCGGGAGGTGGCGCGTAGCCTAAAAGAGGACTGTGGTTTTCACTTTTATTCTTCTTTATTTAGATGATAATATGACAATTGTGGAACTATTATTATGCAATCATACACAAAGTCATGCCTAAAAGCAAAAACACCACTCAGTTGGGGATTCTTGGTGTCACATCCAGTGGTGGCTCTAATCCTTTCCGTGACAAGTTTGGGAACTCCTGTGTGTTTTTCACACGGCAGGTGGAGCCCTCGCTCCAGAGTTTTAGGAGCCAGATCCAGTTCCATGTTTTCCACCAGACACCCCACTTCATCTCTCTCTCTCTCTCTCTCTCTCTCTCTCTCTCTCTCTGCATCCCCCAGGCAGAAATCATCGCCCCCCTTCCCAGCCCTCCTCCACCCACCCTAAACTCCCCGCCCGCCTGCAACGCTCCTTTCGCCGGGCTGCGCTCGATCAACCGAGCATCCACCGCGCCTCCAAATTGGTTTGTCATTTCTGACCCCCCTCTCTCTGTGTTGACCACGGTCCTCTGCTCCGCTGCGCTCTGCGCCTGTGGACTTCAGCAGCAGTCAGTAAGAACATAACGGCAGCCGAGAAAGATAAAGAGAGAGAAAGGGAGGGAGAGAAAAAGGGAGGGAGAGAGGACGGGATACAGACAGACCAAAAGAGAGAGAGATACGCCTCTGTCCTCCTCCAGCACTCCACTGGACTCAGTGCATTTGGACGGACGCGGTGCCTCCTGTGTGAGCGCTGATCGGGATACTAAGCACGCAGCTATTGGTTTTATTACACCCTCAGCTTTATCTCCATCCCCCCCTTTCGCAAGATTTACCACGTCGTTTTTTTGCGGCAGCAAGAATTAACCCGGAGTCGAGGCGCCGCTCAGTGAAATTATTTATCGACTGGGAAGATATATATATAAGACCTCCGTTCTGGGGACTGTATGAAAGAGCGCAGAAAAGGTTATTCCTGACTGCTCTGTGCGCTGGATGTGTAGGCTACATATGCGCCTATATCGCTGCGACTGGTGATACGGTAAGGATCTCTTTATTCCTGCACAAATTATGTATTTTTATTTTTTTTGCAGACATCGCTGGTGAACGTCGCTAAACATATTGGCTTCATGTCAACCCGCGTCTGACACTGACCTGCACTGAAAGCTATATGGCAGTGCTGACTTAGGTTCTCACGGATGCCAATGGGAATGTGGCCTGCGAATATTGTAGGCTACTTAAGGGGAGCGGAAAACTGGCCCTAATGGACGAGGCGGGGAGGTTACATCTAATGTAGTTCGCGTGTACAGATGATGGTCCAGCGACTTGTAGCTGGATGGGCGTCGCTCGGATGTGAGCTGGCCCTAGGTAAAGTAATAAGCAAAATGATAAAAAATACATTTCCGGAAAATAATCAATGCAATCATATTAGGCTATCCCATGACGGCTCCTCGGCCAGGGTGTACACATAATTATTATTCTGTGGCCGCGTGTATCTGCCTCACTGCAGGGCGCAATGACAAATCACACGCGCATGATGGATGGCTGATAGACTTCACCTCCCCGGGTTTTTTTTCTCCTATTTTACATGGCTGTCATTTATGTGTATTGGAATGCAGTTAGCTTATTGTGTAGCTGTGCTGGGTTGTCAGCGGCAGTCTAAGATCCACAGTAAATCCAGCTACTCTGGAAGAAAAGGAGAATCCGGCTGTCCAGTGCACCCCCAGGGTACGTCAATCATGCGGATTCATGAGTGAAAGCTATGGCTCTTATTTACAGTAGAGGCGCCCGGGGTTGCAGATGACCTTGATGTGCAACTGGAAACTACAAGGTTGCACAGAATTTTTCGATCTTGACCTAAACTGAAAAGAGCACCTGGCTTCAGATCCGATAGATGTACAGGGCAGGCTACTCTTTGTAACCAGGCTTCCCTTAATAATCTTCCTCCATGCTTATGATAAATTCTATGATCTATCATAAGTGTCCCCAATGCACATATTTGGCAATCAAAGCACACATAAACAGTAATTTGCTGTGTGTGTGTGTGTGTGTGCGCGTGTGTGTGTGTGTGTGTCAGCTTGGGTGGCTGGCCCTTTTGAATCACTATACTCTTAGCATCCAAATAGCAAACTGCAAATATACTGTGTGCAAACTGTGTAGAGCTCAATGTTCAGTGTGACATAAAGAGCGGATGGCGGCACTTTAGGTTGGAGTGGTTGACTCATCCGTCAGTGCTGCAGGTAAGAAAAGTAACTCCGCTGAGCAGGTGGGAAAATGGTCAGTTTAGGCAATTATCTGTTTCTGTGTTGAATAAAACTGACGTAGATTTGCTTCGCTTCCATTTTGGCAGCATCTGCTAAAGCACAGGCCTGTCTCCAAGGAGATTATTATGTTTGCGGATGAGATGAATATCACTAGGTCATCTGTCATCAGTGCATCTGTTGTGTCTCAGTGATCATACACGTTCTTGCGTTTGTTTGCCAAGTTGGTTATTTGTTCTAAGTGTTTGAGAAAGATGTAAAAAACAATCTTCTATTTTTGCTGTCCAAATCCTGCAGTTAGTGGTTGGACGTGCCTGACAAGTTGTTTATTTGTTTTTAACAGTGGAGAATTTTTTTTTTTTTCTAACCTCAACAGTATTTGTGTTTTGCTGTCCAAACTTACATCTGCTACAGTGGATGTTTTCGGTTTACTTTTCTGACAAACCTCTCTGGAGGGCCACAGGATGTTTGCCAGACATCAAACCAGGTGTGTCAAAGAGCATCTTGGGTCACGTTAAGCAACGGCACCCACACGGCACTAATGTTGTCAGAGCACCTGAAGCTCTATAATCTGCAACAGCAGCAATCAAGCATTCTGCTGACAGTATCTGTCCTCCTTTAATTTGGTCACTAATTCATTTCACTTGTTATGATGCACAAGAAAAACAAAGCTCTTTGTTGGGAAAGCTGGGTGCAAATAACGACTCAGTATTCGGATTGTTCGTTGACCGAGGGCCGACTTTCTTTGTTGAGAGCTGTTAATGTAACACAATATTTGGTTTGGATTTGAATGGCTCCACAAAAACAAAACAAAAAAAACAATAGCTGACCCTGTAATGGAAGCAGCCTGTGACATAAATAAAAGATCATATATTAAACATCTTGTGAGCATTTAATCCTCGAGATTATGAAAATATACTTTGGCAGACAACGCGATCCATTGCAGACAGCCAATAGCAGACACATATACACATTTGTATATTAAGACAAGCAGACATATAATCAGTCTTCCAACAAGTGGAACTGCTTGTTGCTGAAGTCTCTATTTCCACCGTCTAAGGTTATTAGAGAGTCCAACTTCAACACTTGTGCAATTAATTCTGTTTAGTGGGCACATAGAACCTAAGGGCTGATTTCCCTAGAACCATTTTAACAAGCGTTGTCCTAAAGAATTTGCATTTCCTGGGATCCAGTCCTCTATTTAGTTAATTTATGCATAGTACGGTAAAGGTTTGTGTGTCAGAGCCTCGTAGTTAAACAGAAGGTGGTGTTTATTGTGCTCACAGACAACCATCCTTCCTGCATAAATAAATTGTCAGTCTTGTGGCTTAAGCTGTGAGGAAAACCAAAACAAATCTTAATGTGGCAATGATAATATTAAGTTTCAATGAAGGCAGAGCTGTTGAATTTGACTGCTCTGTTTCCTAATGCGACGATGATTCACATTTATAGTCCCAACCCCACTTTGTGCGCCGAGTTTAACCTCATTCAAAAGCCCTTTTTCTGCACTAGCGCTAGACGACATCTCTTTCCCGTACTGAAATAATGAGGCCAGATCCTTGCCCGTCTTCCTCATCCACCTAAAGCACTCAGTCATGTGTTAACACATACTTCCTCCAACCCTCCCTTCCCTTAAAGAATAACCCCCGGCTCTCTGCATTTTCCACCATCCACCACTGGAGCCCAGTTCACCTCTCTTAATGTGTGAAGCTCGCCTCCAATATCATTCAACCCCATTAGAGGTTCAGACCATGTGAGAGGACTGCGCACAGTGCACAGTTACTTTGCTCCCTGATTAGATATATGCTTAGGAAAGGGGAAAATCAGTAGCAGACGACTGGCTGTCAGATCTCAGGGCATTCACTGACTCATTGCTCCTATGGCCTCGACTAGAATAGCCCTCCAGAGATAGATGTCTTACTCTGCCTAAATATGGATCTGTTGGAAGGCTTTCTGCTTGAACCACCACAGCCTATTATCTGTCTGTATTTTTGGGACGATTGGAGGAAATGTACACTGTTGGCCTGACTGCTCGTGCCTTCTGTTAACTGGGCTGTTTGTGCGTATCACTGGAAGGGATATTATAATCCTGTTCAGTGAGTATTGCATTATTTAGCAGTAAGTTGTAATCATACAATTAAACAACGTATGAATCAGCATTCATTTTATAAGCAATTAATTAAGTAATTATTCAAGCAAAAAATGCCAAACCTTCTTAATTCTGAAAATATGCTAAGATTTTGGGTTATTTGACAGTAAATTGAATATATTTAGGTTTTGGAGCGCTGTTCAGACCAAACAAAATGTTAACTTGGGCTTTCGTTTTTCACAAATTACTGATAATAATAATTCTAATAATGTTTTTTTTCTTATGAAATACTCCTGAAAAACAGCTACAAGTAGCTAAAGCAAAGCTGTTGAACAAAGGGAAAAGTCCTTAAAGGTTTGATTGCATCTCGTCTTTAATCAGCGTTTTGTAACAGCCAAATTAAAGAAGCCCGAGGACCTTAGGTTGTGATCCATCTCAGACAGAATAAAACAATACTGAGAAATCAATCAGTGTAAATTAGTTCTGAAACTGCCAGCCATTTATTAGGACATCAAAATCGTGCCAATGTGTTGATGTCTTTGGCTCTTCCCTACTTTGTATTTCTTGCTACTTTCCTGCCATAAAAATCCTAAAGAGAACAAATATTGAATTTAATGAATTGGCCACCGTAACACTAAACACATGCTGATGGCTTGCACTTCACCATCTTGTTGTTTTTCCTTTGCAGTGATAAATCTCAGAGGCTTAGGTGGCTAAAATCAATGTCACATCTCACAAAAATATTGTTTTCTTAAATACAGACTTTTATTTGTTTTGCCTTGACCAGTCTCAGTCCTTAATTTGTTTCTTAGGCAGCCAACTTTATGTCATCATTGACTTTTATTTATCGTGGCTTTAGGTTGCAAAACATCTTGCAATACAAGCGGGCTGTATAAAGCAAAGAAGTTATTGTACCATTCTGAATTGCCAGTGCACTCCAGGAGGCTGTGCATTTTGTATACAATTAATCTTGGTAACAAATCAAAGAATTGTGGCTATGTAACACCAGTGATTTATAAACTCTTCATCTTAGCCTGTCTATCTAATTTTGACCTAAACCATGATGTGCACAGTTTTTACAATAACACTGTAAATGTTGCAACTCAAGCTGTGAAACACAATAAAAACTCTTAATGTTTGTGTGTACTGTATGTCTACAGGCTTCTTCTTTTATTCTGCAAATGGCCTTTACCAGCTACATGTTTAAGCAGCTGCTTTCTATGTTAGCTACTGTATTGTCCTTTAAAACCTCTCACTCACTTGTTCTTTCATTCAACGCATCTCCTGTCCACACTTCTTCTCTGTGCCCTTCACCTCCCAGCGCCCCACTCAAAGCTGTCACCACTCAATAGAAAACACACACGCATGCATGCATTTCTTTCTACAGATACTCTTAACACACATCAAGGCGGTACACATCAATTACCACCAGTCTTTCAGACACATGCACACGCGCACACACACACACACACACACACACACACACACACACACACACACACACACACACACACTTGTATGCTAACACACATGTTAAGCTCACACACCCACGGTGAGCCACACATAGACATTGCTTGCAGCTGAATATTTAGTGACACACACAGTGCCATTAGGGAGATGAATGGAGAATCAGTGTACAAGGCCAGAGTGATTGTAAGAAGCTCACTCCAAGGTCTGCCGATTATTTTGGTCTCCGCAGGAAATCATTTACAATAGCCCTTACCCCCTCCTCTCCTCTACCCAGTTCAGTCCATTTAAACAGTGTGATGCTGTATGTGTGTGTGTGTGTGTGTGTGTGTGTGTGTGTGTGTCCGTGCACCATGCATATGCAATTCTTATGTCAGTCACCACAGTATTAATGGGGAAATTCTTTGCTGTGTTGTTTGTGTGGTTGACTTTAGCGTGCTGAGGAGGCCTTGCTTGTTTAGAGAATGGGGTGCTTGGAAATGAGTCATACACAATGTGATGCAACACAGCGGAGCAGATTTGAATTATGGGGCAATGAACAATGAGGTCATCACAGGGCTGGGGGCATAAATCTCCCAGTGCCGTGGTATAACACAGCATTTCTTATCAATGGAGGAAACTGTAGCAGGATTTGAAAATGCAGTATTGTTTGAGAGACCAATTCAACATTGCAAATAAAGGTCCGGGTTGGTTGACTTCAGTGACTGAGACAATGGAAGGGGAATTCTGGTTTAATTGCAATGCCATTGTATTTCGAGTACCGCTTACTTCAACTAACAGTTGCATATAGCACTCCAGATTATTTGCAGATTGTTCATCTGTTGCAATGTCCTTTCGGCCAGTTTTTCAAATGCTTGCATGCCTCTTAAATCCACCATACTGCATCCAATGATATTTTTTCCATATCTTTTCCTTCTTCAGCAGATTGTCCACAATCAGCGTCTGCTGTAATACCATCATCCCCAGGCCCCTCTTAAATTTCCTGCTTACTGGGCTTTTACTTTAACTGCATTACATACATCTTCCACTCCCTGCTCATCTGCTTCCTTTCAGCATAAACCAGGCTGAAAAAAGATCTAACTCAAAGTGCTTTGATGCAACTGGCTGTTTGATGGTAAATTAAAAAAAAAAATAATAATATTGTCATTTATTGTGCCTGTTCAGTGGCACAGCTGTGATCTTGATTAATATCGAATGCCGTTTTCATTCCAAGTCTTTGAGAGTGAGAATATGTGCCAGTGAGTATTGATCTGGAGCTTAGTTGATGGTGCAGTGTGATAGGCTGAAGAAGGGGCGAGGATGACTAGATGGTTATGCTTGATGGAACAAAGATATCAACAAATGTAGTAGTGATCAATGGCTTGATAATGTATGTTTACATCATTTGTGCTGTTTTGTGCTTTTCCCTCATGTTATCGAGCTGACTAGCCTTGTGTCAAGTGTAAATATAGCACCTATCTGCCTAAGGTAAAATCCCCTTTGACTGGCTGGTGAATAATTCTGTGTGAGCATGGTGCTCAAATCTGCTGGGTTACTTTTAGCACACTCACAACGGGGGTGACTCTAAAATAAACTGCGTGGTTCAGTTTCTGCAGAGGACGTTACAACTCATTTGAGATAAAAGCACCATGCCCCTTTGGCATGTATCAGCACCCGTCAATTTGTCCCCGACGTATCTTTCACATTTTGCAATAAAACCATTTTACCACCGCTGTGTTTTTGCAAGGGAGCCTGATAGTGTCACACCAAGATAGATGAGTACCACTCTGGCCTATGGGCCTGCAATAACTTACATGGACCACGTGTCTGTTTTCTAACCATGTAAGAAATTGTATGCCTGCTCTCCTGCAGTGTGCTTGTTTATGTTTTGAACCACCTTGATTGGCTGTCGCTTAGATGGTATGATATATGAGACTGTATCCACCAGTGTTGGTCAAGTTACTTGGAAATAGTAATTCGTTACTGATTACTGATTACTTCTCCAAGAAAGTAATCCAGTTACTTTACTGATTACTTATTTTCAAAAATACTTAGTTACTTTACTAGTTACTTTACTAAGTTCCTTTTCAAAAACATGATGCACGACCTGTGAACTGTTACGCCCATAAAACTTTTGTTATTCAGATTCAGATTCCAGATGTCAGCAGTGGTGGAAACAAAGTCTACACCTCCGAGTGCAGCCTTCAAATTAGCGTCCATTGTGTCGTAGTCTCTCTCAAGGTATCCTGGAAATGACTTTCTCTGCGGCAGCTTGACACCGTGTTTGGTCGGTATTTTTTCTACAATGAGTCGGAATGATTCAGAGTCAACAGTGGAAATTGGCAGCATGTCCTCGACAATATAGCCAGCGACGAGCTTCTTCAGTTCAGCGGCACTAAGTCCTGTCGCTTTTAAGTCTATTTTCACCTGTTTAGCAGGAGAGGGGCCCTCGGAGGTTCGCCCGGTGGAGTTGGATGTAGCCCCAGCGGTCATGTCAGTTGGGGGTTCAGGTTTTTTTTTCAGAGAGTTTCACATTCCTGTGCCGGCTTGCCAGGTGCTTGCTCAGATTTGAGGTGGAATTTTCTGCTGTAGATAAACGTTTTCTTCCTACGCAGAGTGTACAGCGGACGCTGATGTTTTTGTCACCTTTAACCGAGTCAAACTCAAAGTAATGTCGGTACTTCCGAGCATTAAACGCTGCATGATCCTGCTCTCTCCCGCGCTCCATGTTGTCTCTTGTTCAACGCTACACATGTCGGTGTTTACACTGACGTCGCGGCGCTCATACCTCATTGTCACTCACGAGACAGTCTCACGAAACAAAAACACGGTTAAGTAACGCAGTAACGCAGCCTGCTTACGGTGAAGTAACAGTAATCTAATTACTGTTTTTGCAATGAAATCCCTTACTTTACTCGTTACTTGAAAAAGTAATCGGATTACAGTAACGCGTTACTTCTAACGCGTTACTGCCCATCAGTGGTATCCACCACATGCTTCAAGATAAGAGGGAAAACCTTTATTGTCGAGTAAGGGTGTGCTGAAGCAAGCCTTTGATAAATGATATTTGGTTTAAAAACCAATCTTTGTGTAAAACCCATGTGAAGCAATTACTAGGCCTATAAGCTAGTTTTATGGGTATGATATATGTGTGTGTGTGTGTGTGTGTGTGTGTGTGTGTGTGTGTGTGTGTGTGTGTGTGTGTGTGTGTGTGTGTGTGTGTACACACATATATTGAAATATCTCATTGTCCAGGGTTGAGTACAGTTGATTACAGTTCAACGGTTCACAATCACCGGACAAATCAACCAGTTTTTTTGTTTCATCATGTACAGCTCCTTTCCTAACCTCCCTCTCTCTCTCTCTCTCTCCCTCTCTCTCTCTCTCTCTCTCTCTCTCTCTCAAAGATTTATGTAGGGCACACAGACAAGAGTCTTTAATTTTACGCCTGGGTAGACCATCTACACTATTGCTCCATATTCTTCATGCTTATATCGAATCTGTCGAAGCCCAGGGGGAGAATTGTGGTTTTAACATGAACATATAGGGGACTCCACCCTTTAAAGGAAGCGCCATGAATCTGAAATCATAAAAACCAAGAGGCATCAAGACATTTCTGGTGTCTTATGGCGCAATCTGTTGTTTTGAAGCATAATTACAAAGAGTTAAACATAAAAAAATATCATAAAAGCACACTGTGGAGTCATACTAATTACATACAGCCGGCTCATGAGTAATGGGGGTGACATGGGACATCAATACAACCACTGCCTCTCATAATAGAAAACATTGTTTTACTGTGAGAAAATGGTCAGCATCTTTCATGTGAAATATATTTACTTTTTTTTTTTTTCCAGGAAGACATTGTGCAGTTTAGAAAAAGTCTTTCTTCTCCCCCATCACGTCCATCCATTGTTCAGGCTAAGCCACTTTCCGTCCAGAACCCTGTCGCTCAGCGCCACTCAATAGCTCTTACAGTAAGCATTCACCATTTTCCAATCTAAATCTCTTGTCCTCTTCTTTGCTCCACTGCTGGATGCTCTCAGAGGAGCCAACTCGCCTTTATTTGATCAAAATCTTGCTTCTCTTCTGAACTCACATGGTGTTAAAAGTATGAATGAAGGATGCATGTAGGAAGTATGCAGGTGGCCCTTGCAGATGCAGCTAAATCACTGAAAATTGAGCTGTGTTGATATCAATATAGCCATTATTCAAATGTTGACATGGTTAGCAACTTTGTTGCAACAGCAAAAAAAAAAAAAAAAAGAATAATTAGAGAAAGAGTTGTGTCCTACAGTATTAGTCTGTCTACATTAGTTTCACCTCTTTCAATTATATCATCAGAAGACAAGAGCCTTGATATGTGATGCTTGTGCAAAAACCTGGATTACATTTAGTGCCACTGTTTTCAAAATTCCTTCTTGCAACAATATCTGTGCATTGAAACTAAAGTATAGTTAGGGATTTGGTAACTAAAATATCTGGTTAAGACGAGGAAACCTTAATATCCTTACTTTCCACCTCACTGAAGGGCAAACTACATCCTGCATTGGCACTGAATGTTACTGCAACGCTGGTGATAAGATTGCGAAGTATGGAATTATCCAACATGAATGTAATTCCTAGTGATACTGGGCTGGTGTGTTTGTAGGCAAAATTAAACACTTGTTCCGTCTAGTTGCAGCTTTCCAGACCGTTCGTGGAAAGCTGTTGACCTGCGCTTTCTGACAGCAGAAAAGAGAACAAATTAGGATTTAATAAAGACTTCCTCTTGAGCGATAAAACAACTGCTTAATACACCGCTCATGTGTGCATGGACTTTTGCAATGCTGCATCAATTAATCTTCTATTTTCCCTTTTCCACTTGTTTATGTAAATGAGTCTAATGAAAAAGCCCATTCTGCGCCTAGTTCCGCTCCTATTACAAACTTGTTCCGTCACCACCTCGCCTGTGCATCCAAACCTGTTTCTTTTCCACCTTTGTTCCTCCATTCCTCATTCATTGATCCCTCCATTGTTGACCAGCGCTGTGTGAATAATGTATACCGTGTTCTGAGAGAAGCGAGCAAGACATGAATGAAGGTGCTGTATACTGTAGGTGGGGGAGCTTAGGGCCTAACTTATTTCTCGCCAATACTCCGTTGTCTCTGGCAATTCTCCTGAATTGTAATGCATGCATAGACATATAACATTGGAGGTTAACACTCATTCACATGCAGACACATGAATACATGCATGTACATAAACGCAGTACAGTGAATCCATCTTTTGTTGATTTGCCCACCCAACCATGTAGATATTGCTCATGGCCTCCTGTACTGGCTAATAGAACCAACTACTGCACAACACTCTTTATGGATATGTGTGTGTGTGTGTGTGTGTGTGTGTGTGTGTGTGTGTGTGTGTGTGTGTGTGTGTGTGTGTGTGTGTGTGTGGGTGTGTGTGTGTGTGTGTGTGTTTATGCACTGGTTTTTGTGTGCCTGTGAAAATCTTGCAAGGCACGCAGAAAAAGACTCTGAAAGAGAAAATTCAAGGCCATATATATGTGCCCCCCCCCCCCCCCCCCCCCAGTAAACAGCAAAACACACATAAAACTAGTTTGCATGCCAAGAGGGGCACACAAAGCCATGTCCAATGTCAGTCGCAATACACTCACATTGAGATTGACCCTGGTGAGATGATTCTGCAAAATGTACCCTCAAGAGAAGTAGGTTGGGGAGGACGGTGCAGGTGAAGAGAGAGCTGGAGAGAGAGAGAAAAAAGAGTGAAACAAGTGTTTCCAAAATGAAAAACAGGGAAATATGCAGAGGGGAAATAGGGAAAGGAAATAAGGCACAAATAGAAACAAATATAAGAGGCATTCTAACTGTGCCACTCTGCACTTTACGAACAGAGCTAACAATTTCCCTTTCTGAAAAGTGTCTCTGGCATTTGGCAGTGAAATGTCACCCCTATAAACCAGTTATCATGGCATGTGAGAGCTTTTTAGCTGTAAACTGCCAGCGAGCACAGATAGACCATTATAGACTTTGATACCCTGACACTTAAGAGGTCATTACGAGGCAGAGCGTGCGTGTGTATGCGCAGCACACAGACACACAAACACTAAACAACCAATCACGAGTGGAAGTGGCTGGTGAACTGCCTGGTTCATGTGATGAGTGGTGGGTTATGGCTATTCACACAATGTGGAGGGTCGTTATTCACATTGCACCCCACATTCACTACATATTATGGCTATCTGTCTCTACACTGTCTCTACATTGTGAAAAATGTCACGGACTTCAGTTCCCTGAGCTTGAATAACCCCCACTCTTCTCTCCCTCTGTGTTTCTGTCTCTCTTTCTTTACCTTTCCGTCTCCCCCTTTTGCTCGATCTCCTCTTTCTCTCTGCCTCTACAGGACTAGGATGTCCAGCTGCCATTGAGATGTGATTCTATGGGGTTTCATTTCCCTTTGACAAAGCAAAGTACACTATAACAGGTGAGTCTGAAAACACAGCATTTCACCCTGTGATAATTTTAGACATATTTAACAAGGGGTGTTGACTCAGACTGCATTCTTATTTACAATAGGCTTATTTAGGCCTAGGGAATAGACACGTAAATGTATACACACACCTGGTGTGCTGTTTTTGCCTACTCTACAGTATGCATTATGCTTTTTTAGAACACAAATATGACCCAGCGTTCTCCCCAGAGATCTTAGGGTTCCATCTGTGCCAGGGAGTGCTCTAATTGGCCCGACAAATGTGTCCACTCAAACTGCTAATCCAATCAGATGTGACCCACCGAGCTTCAAAAAGAATACAAAACAGCATGCAATACGCAGCAAATGCAACAACAGAATAGAATGGAGTTCAATAGAATACGTAGTACAAAGCTGCGTGCCATTAGCCCCAGAGAGTATAAAACGGAGCACAAAATTGTAACAAACATCAAATTAATTGCAATCAGCCTGCTGTTCTTTGAACACATCGACAGGAGTTAAACCACAAAGCCAGACCTTCATATATGCCCAGGAAGCCTCTCGCTACAACTTATTTACAGTGTATTTACAAGCTGAGCTGGGCCTGTAAAATGGCGAATTTACGAGCTCCTTTTTAATTATAAATACCATCTCCTAGAGTTAGGCTGATGAATTGCACATTCAATTTATTGACAATAGAGGAGGGTGCAGTTCTTGGGTATTGACAGCTAGTCAGAGTATTCCGGTTGACATCAGGTTTTCAGCGAGAGGAGAAATATGTGGCATCTTCGCTGTATAAAAACCCTGAGGCCATGTTTTAATGTGGGATCCTCTTCTTAATTAATTGAACTGGCTGAGAGTAATGTGAATGAGGGCACTCTCTCTCTCCTTCAATGTGGTTTAGCAGTTCACTATGTAGTTGGTTAAGCTTTATTTATTTCAAGCAAGGTCACTTCACTCAAGTGTCCTACCACTTTAATAAATATATTAAAATAAATACACAAGGACATGTATGGGACAATTTAAAAATGTCAATTGTCGGTATCTAAAGGTCAACTAGTTTGCAGATAGGCATAGTACTTTTCGCTGAATTTTATTTTTTTTTAAAGGTTTTACAACAGAGGTTGTGTCATTGTTGTTAATTCATGTCTTTTTGGTATGAGTTCTTTTTAGCTTGAAGCTAAAACATATGTTCATCCTTATTATATCTATATTTTCTTAGTTTTAATGTACTTAATATAACCTTGTGAATGTGGTGAGTTTGTGTGTCCATTTGAAATGCACTTCCCGTCCAGTGTGTCACCCTGCATGCCTTCCTTCCTTCTCTCTCATATGACTCTGAATGTTTGTTTTGAAACCTAATTCTGTGATATCAGGGCTGCATTTTGTCTTTATTTCACTGTAACAATGAGTGAAAAGAAAGAACAACAGGAAAGGGGATATATCATTCTTCATATGGGGGATGTGTGGAACAGGTGTTTCCCGCTCCGCATGCACAAACACACAACAACCTTCATTTACCACATTACTAATGAGAGCGCAGATTGAAATACAATTCGTATCAGTTGCATTGGTTAGACAACGATTACATGTAAAGTGAGTCACTGGGCAGTACAGGACAGATACTGTATACTGGAGATAAATGCTCATCTGGACATAGTGCATTCATACAAAATGTAACACATAATGCAACTGAAAACAAAACAAAATCGTACTTGTTAAACTGACATTGTGTAAAAGTGGTGATGAATTGTTACATTTTCTGACTCTTTGATTAAAAAACAGATACCATTCTTCTCGGCATAAAACAAATACAATTATGGCTGTAGCAACCCTTACACAAATTGCACCTGATGACACACACACACACACACACACAACACACACACACACACACACACACACACACACACACACACACACACACACACACACACACACACACACACACACACACACACACACACACACACACACACACACACACACACACACTCTTTTGCCCCCTGTTGCCACCCCCCATGAATACAGGCTTATTGTCTTATAATGTGACCTTTGCCTTGAGTGGAGAGGCCTTTGTCCTAAGACAATAGAGTCCATATTGTAAACCATGCCAGTCAATGCCATCCACACAGCTGCCAGAGAATGGGTGCAGATTGTTCAGGGTCCAAGTTGAAGGCTTTGAGGGAGGCACTTGTGGCGTGTGTGTGTGTGTGTGTGTTTGTCTGTGCCTGTGTTTTTTTGTCTGTAATGGTTGTGTCTGTGGTTGAAGCCTGTTTTCCAGAATCAGCAGATGGGCCTGTGCAATTAGACTCAGCCTTCTTCCCTTGTGTACACATGCGCGCCCACACGCACGCACGCACACACACACACACACACACACACACACACACACACACACACACACACACACACACACACACACACACACACACACACACACACACACACACACACACAGGTCTGGGCATGAGGCAAATGTCTCTGAAACACTGGGCGTGGAAGATACTGTAATGGAGGCAGACATTGAGAAATGACAATAGAGTTGCCAGGGTAACCACTAAACACTCAAAAAGTTGATCTATCTATCTATCTATCTATCAGGGCTGGGTGATAAATCAATATTGTCATATATTGACTTTCAACAGAATCATATAGTGATGATATGAACATATTGTGTTGTTTTTCAAGTTAATTATTATGTTTAAATATTTATTTAAGCGTTTGTTTTGCACAAATGAAGCTGACCTTCAATGATATAAATGGGGTGGACATAATAATAGAAACACTTGTTAGTATAATGCAATATAATGTAAAAACAAACTACATCTGCCAAAATGACCATTCAGTTCAAACAAAAATTGAACATTAAAGGTTAGGTGCACCTCAATAAACTGGCAACTGAGTGTATGTAAGTGTGATTATTCTTGTGTTGTTTTTCAATAACATTCTATAGTAAAGGTTAATGATTCCAAACAAGCTACAATTAAAACATTAATTTGAGTAAAGGTTTTTGTGTTACACATGCAAAGTTGCCATTCAATGTGTAACAGTGAAGCACAGTTCACTGCTTTGAACATTAGTTTGATCAATTAACATGTGAATTTGAATACATTTGCCATATTTATGATATATACATGTTTTGAAGATATCTTCATTTAACATTGCAATAGAAATTTCAACTAGAGCTGAAATAATTAATGAAATTGATTTTCTGTTCATCAACAAATTAAAAAGCAACTGTTTTATTGATTTGATAATCAGTATTTTCTCGAGCAAAAATGCCAAACAGATTTTCAAAATGTGAAGACTTGATTTGAGGACTTTTTTTTCATGTGATAGTAAACTGATAGCTCTTGGTTTCAAACTGTTGATCCACCTCTCTATGCCTCTGTCTCTCCATCTTAAAGGGGTACACATCTCTGCTCATAAACAATAGTAGAATACGACCTGACTATCTCAGTACACCATCTCCACATTTAGCCTTACCAGCCACGTATTGACCTGCAGTAACAGATATAGGCTCAGAGGAAATGAGCTTGTGACTGAAAGGTCACAGTTTAAAATCTGAGTAGTATAGTAGCTGTGAAAATCCTGGCAGTTTAAATCCCTCAACAACTACCATCAGGGCTGCGACCTCTGGGCGCTTAACCTTTAGCTGTTCCAGTGGAGCAGCTCGGTGTCCAATAGTGCGAGACTGTGTGACTGCTGCGCAGCTCCCAGGTGTGACTGTGTTAATGTGTGAATATGGTCCGACCTTCCTTCCTCTCAGCTACTCCCCCTCAGCCATTCATGCAAACATTATTATGTTCTTTCTTAGTCAACGAGCCACGCTAAATGAGGCTTATGACTTGATAGCTTACGAATGTGTGCCATTTTCGGTTATTATTCCAGCTTTGAGTGTTAACGATTTCATTCCTAATTTGATGCACTGCATCGTTGACAGTCGGGATAAATTCTGCTGTTTATTGTTGATACATGCAATTTTACCATGCTGCTACCATGATGTATCTGCTGCCTGGTGGCCAAGTATCCTGTTGACTGTGCTAAAGATACCAGTCAGTCCCTTATGCACTCTTATTTTTTTCCCCTCCTTGGATCGAGACAGGGCACCACAGGAGCAAACACACACACATATACGCCCACACATACACTGACGTAAATGCATAAACAAAGACTCAAACGTACACCACTTGCAAACACAAATACATTGCCACCTGAGTGCAGTGGTCACACACACACACACACACACACACACACACACACACACACACACACACACACACACACACACACACACACGCACACACACACACGCACACCCACCCACCCACCCACCCACCAGGGAATAGCCCACAGAGATGCTCTTTGTCAACAACTTGGAAGAGAGCAGCTATTTAGGGCCACTGTATTCCTGGAAGGGTAAGCCATCTTATTTGTGTGAGGAGCCTGTGTGAAACAAAACAAGTTACAGCAGTTACAATCATTCTCTCTTCCCCACTGTGTCTTTTCATATTTGTGCTGTTCTACTTATGAACCAGTGCTAATTGTGTAAAATAGAAAACGGTATATTGTGAATGTAGATTTCCAACAGGCTTGGCGTGATGATGAGCAGATGTACTCACAGATGTTTTCCCTCCATGTGTCTGTGTACCAGTTCAATTATCCCTATTGCATACTGTAGAGATTTGTTATTCTATTCAAGTGCTTCAGCATACATTGCAGGAAAAACACTAGTTAGTGAAGTATTATAAGCCTGTGTGAACTCCATTTTTGCTGGCACAGAGCACTGTTTGTTTGATGCATTTAGGAGAATGAAAAAGTTAAAAACACTATAAACTTAAATACACTATTTCGCTCTGTTGCATTATGTAGTTCAAGAAAAGATGGTCTGACTTGGTCAAAGATTATAATTTAATTGTGCTGGTAAATACTGTGAAGGCATATGTTTTGCTATGGCAACTTTTATGGGAGGCTGTTGGGCTCAGAACTTCACTTTTCCTAGCCTATCCTCCTCCTTTCAGTTATTGTAAGGAACGATTCAGACCCTGCTGGCATCCATATGTGACCCTCACATTCAACTCATGTTTTCGGAACTTGGATATATCCAGAATTATGATTTTGAAAGGGAATCAATGTTCAAGACTTCTAGCTACAACCTGAATACAAGATCTCCGCAGCATAAAGGAGGAATTTCTGATCAAATATTTCTCACTAGCTCAATTAAGCATTGATGGAACAAGGGTGCACATAGTCTTACACACCCTAGCTTTCTTTTCTTTGTACTTTGTAACTTTAAAAAAATGAACTATTCTCTCACAATTCTCTACTTTGTAATATGAATACAAATACACTGTAATATAAAACATTCCATATGTCATTTTAAAATACAAAACTTATTTGAAGCACAAATAGCGCAAAATGCAGAGGCAATCTAAAATAGATATATGAATAGAACAGTTATGTAAGTAACACCCTTTTAGGTAGTATTGCAATAGCATTATATAAAGCAACGACAACATGTACTGTATATGGAGTGTGGCATATTATATGTACATCACCAGCATCAGATACTTTCAAAAATCTATTACAGAATAGAAATACACAGAGACATTTGTGGTCCACCCACTGCTCCTTTGAATTACTGTATTTTCAATACATATGGCTGTTCATGGTTTGTTGATTGGAATACATCAGCACAGCAGGGATATGAAACTGCAATAAGATCCAGGCCTCTACAGTGTGTGATTTGAATGTGAAATGATTAAATTATTGATTTTGGTTATTTGGGTCTCCTGCCCGGCCGAGCTGATATTGTGGCAGCGCAATCACCATAGCTGACATTTAGCACTGTGTTTACCTTTGCTGTCTCCATTGATTGCTTCAAAATCACCACCCATACATCCTGTCGCAGCTCATTGTATCATCGTTTTATGCCATTTCAGAAAAGTGATGGATACAGCTTATCAAAAATGCAACAGTTGTGGTCTGTGCCGGCGCAGAAAATAACCACATTGCCACGCAATCAAGGAACAGGCTTGCTTTTCAAACACCACTGAATATCATTATACAGATAGTGGATGCATATGGGGGGTGAATGACTCTAAAATCGGTCTTTCTTATGTGTTTGATAACACAGGAATACTATTTATAGCTTTCTCCATTAGACTGATGAGGGTTTGCCAATTTTTTTTCACCCTGCACACTGAAAAGTAAAGCTCATCCTCAACCCAGCAGGGAACACTGATAAGTCTTGTTTTTTACATTTTAATGTTCCAGGTACATTCCTCGCACTGAATCACCACCGCCGCACCTCTTCAATCCCAGTAAGCTTTGAGGAAAATCTCTTCTTCAGTTTAGATTTGCGATTTTGTTTCTGAAAAAGAAGTGAAAATGTATTATCTAACAAAAGTGTTTGCTGACAAATACTCCCATATCACTGTGGACATCTGTCATGAGACATTTTACGCACATCATCGCTCAGCAGCCAAAGTGACTTAAAGAAAGAATATTGTGGAGTAACATTAACACCACAATCTCTTTGACTTTATTTCTTTGTTTTGTCCACCAGTGCATTTTCTTACGCAGGAGTCAAGGTGACAGTGTGGAAATGAATGTACTCTCCTCTTAGGTATATATCTCTGTATTTCCAATGCCATTTTCTCAGTAGTTGGACAATCCGGTGTTAAGTGCCACCTTTTATATTTATAACCAGTGTTGGTGCTTATGCATTATTAAATCAAGAGCAGAGCCCAGTAAGCGCCCCGGAAAGGCCTTTTTGAATAAATATTTCAGGACTCTGATATACACAGTTCATATCTGCTCTGTAATGCAAGAGCCAAAGGTTTAATTCTAATGTCTTATGCAGAAATCGCTTCTTTTCTTTTTTTACTGAATCAGTGGAATCTACATTCAGACTTTTATTCAAACTTAAATTTTCTGATTCGGAGATATGCTAATATTTCTAGGAAACAATTGGGATTTACTTCCGTGACAAACGTGCGTCACTTTGTAACACACGTTATAATGCTCGCCTAGCTGCTAGCATGGCACTCCCTCATGCTCTGCAACTGACAAGCTAGCATTACTTACTGCACATGTGCGACTGCACATATGTTACCGCCACTTAAAAACGTTTTTGTAACTTTAAAGCATTACATCTTCAAAATATATGGCCATGCAATACAACATTTGAAAGCTTAACCTCTCAAGATTCAATTAAGCCCACACACAAAGCATCTGATGATTTATAGCAGTTATACAACTGTTATAAAGTTAAAGAAAATAAATTAATTCAGAATTAGACAGTGCAGCTGGTGTGTGCATGCATACCTTTTTTACCTTCCCTTCATCCACAGAGGTAATATAATCCCAAAAACTTTGTTTTCATAAATCCACAAGAGTCCAAGGAAATGAAATATCCAAGCAGTTTAATCCAAAACGAGCGGTTCGCCTCAAAATCTTAAAGTTTACAAGCCCCGAGTTACAAAAACAGCGATGTGCAATACCACTGCTGCGCTCTTCCAACGGGTCTCTCTCCTCCCTCCGTCCGTCTAACGGCCAATGAGCGCATCCACGTTGTTCTCTGAAGCCTTAGGAATCAAACAAGACCACTCATAAGTCAATCCGTATCCGGGAGCCGGAGATGGACAGGCTTAAAGCCGAATCGCGGCTCTGAAGTGATCTGGGGTCAGGTGGGTTCGAACGACATTTGCTTCAACAACATGGGGATGACAATAAATGGAGGAAGAGAACGGAACTGAAAAAATAATTGATAAATTGACGAAAAAGCTAACAAATCAAGTGTAGGCATGTAAACATTTGAGTGTATTCTACTGCTAACCAAGCCTGGCCCTTTTATGAGGGATAAATCTAGGCCACGAATGTCGTGTCTTGCCTGTTTGTCTGCCTCCTCTTGGATGCAGCATCATTCACTGCTGAGCTGGCTGTTCTATGTACTGTACGGGACAACTTTCTCCCTCTCCCTATCTCGCAAAACACAATCACGCACACACAAACTTAGCCTCTCTCCGCTGCTGGCTTTAAGGCATGGCTTTGACGGATCCGTTGTGACAGTACTGGGTTCAGAGCACAGTGACGGAGAGGAAGAGAGGGAGATGGTGATGGGGGAGAGAAAGGGTGGCTCGAAGAAGAAGACAGATGAATCAAAGGGAGGAAAACAACAGTAGTGGCAGTGGAATCAAGATCACTGCATCTCCAGCTGACATAATTGATTGTATCAGAGGCAGTTTTGTAAAACATTAACTTCCCCCTTATGGGTTAGTCGGCTGCACTGCCACGCAGAATTGAAAGGCTGCACATGCATGCGTGGGCATATGTATGACTTGTGTGTGTATTTTCATGTGGTAGTCTACAGTTGTTTGTTTTGGACGTTCATTTGTTTGTTTTTGCTTCTTTTTCTTGCTTTGTCATTAGCCGAGGATTCTTGCATGAGTCAACCTACTCTAACATGACAAATGAGAATTAGTAATTAATTAGTAATTTGCTCCAATGAAATTTGCTTAAAATATGAGTGCCGTACAAAGGCAAACAGCAGTAAATACAGAAACAGTAAAGTTGAAAAAAAAAAGTTAAAATCAGATATTGCTCTCTATGTTTGGACAATTTAAAGGGCATTTAAGCTAGGCTAGTTAATATTCTAGACTAGTTTAGTTCTAATTAGTTCTGCCATAACTTTTTTTTCTCCATTATAACAATAATTTAAGATTATACTGTAAATTAGCTTTAGCTAAGGCTAGCTGTGACTGTGCTCCGGCTAGCTTTAACTAGCTGCAGTGCTGCCACTGCAGTTTAGTTTCACCTGTTTCTTTACATGTTTTTTTAATTGTACATTTCTATTGCATGATAATTTTTATATAGTGAAACAGATGTCAAAAAGTCAGATTCCGATTTTAGCTTAGGGTTGAGCACATATGTAGCTAGTTTCTGCTTTGTAGGGAAGTACACTTTTCAGGTGCACCATTTTAATTGAATATACGTACAGTATGTATCCCATTACATTCAATTCATACATTTTTTATAGCACTATCTGATATCTGTAGGTTTTTTTTTGTTTTATGAATATTTGCCCAAGTATTTGAGGGTACCGAGGGTACAGGGAGGAAACGGATAAATGCCTTAGGCTATCAACTTGCTTTAAGATTTTTATCGACTCACTCTGATCGCTTTTGGCACTCCCTCTCTCTCCCGCTGCCTCCCTCCATCCTCTCTGTCTCCATCCCTTTATAACTCCTCCTTTATCCCATCTTTCCATCTCTATCATCCTCAGTCTTTTTCCTTCCTGCCCTCATGTATGTATCTCCTCCTTTATCTTCCTCCCCCTCTCATATCCTTGTTCCATTCTCCCTTGCACAACTACGCCTGTCTTGTCTCATGAGGGAGGGAGGGCGCGTAGAGTTGATTAGACTGGAGCATTAGAAAGTTCAGTGCAGAACAGAGGGTGGTGTCTAGCCGCCAGGCGGTGAGGAAACAAAACAGCAGAACCTTACAGACGAGGTTGTCGGTGGTGGATTTTCAGGGTGGTTTCAGTGCATCGGATGTCTAGGAGCGTCCTCAGAGCAGCCAGAGGCAGCCATGTGGAAACAGCAGTCCGGTCAAAGCCAAAGCCTCCCCAGACGCAATTTTCTGATGGGCATAGAATGTCTAACATAGAGGGAGAGGAAGAGGTGCGCAGCCAAGAGATGAAATGATTTTAAAGGGATAGATCTCTTTGAAATAAAAATGTTTCCAATGCTAAATGCAAAGGAGTACAAATACAGCCTTGCTCTGTTCCGTCACAGTCCATTATCCCCGACATGTTAAAACAGAATAAATGCTTTGATTAAATGATTTCAAATGAGAAATTTAAAACCAACAAATAGGGGATTACAAAAATCAATCCTACATGTGACTAGACGGTGCTAAACTGCTTTCACTCTCTCCATTCATTTTTCACTGAGGACTTTGAATTGAGACCACAATGACCAAAACATGTCACACTGATGTAGGGGTGACCTATACCTTTAAGGCTACACTCTGCAGTTCTTTGCTGTTAAGCCACACAAAGGATTTACAACCAGCTCTGTATGAAATAAATTGCCAGCCAGGCCACTTGTCTTCAGGGCACGGTGACAATTGTGCACATTCCTACAGTAAGTGAACCAGCCCCTCAACCACACGCACGCACGCACGCACGCACGCACGCACGCACGCACGCACGCACGCACGCAAACACGCAAACACACACACACACGTACACGCACACGCACACACACACACACACACACACAGAAAATAGCCAGTGGGAGCGGCAGCCATACTGCATCTGGCTGTACCAGTTAAATGTATAGATTCAAAATAAGAGACACAAGCTGACGTGATTCTTTGTCTTGTTGAATTAAGATTTGGTCAGCACAAACATGTAACATTGACTCACTAATTATTGTGATTTTAATGTGGTCCAAGGGGGCTTGTACAATGTGCGAACTCCCCCCTTCCCAAAACACCACGGCACATGCAACAGTACACATACATGTTGTGGCCGACATGTCAAGACACGTTGGGAGTTGACAGTCTGTTTTTCCTGAGCCTCTGGTCACACCGAGGGGCCACTTGCTGCTAATTAGTATCGGCGTCTTCAGCACAGCGCAATTATGAGGGCGGGTCCTCTATTCAAAATCACGTTTCAGTGTGTGTATGCTTGTTGCATGTGTGTGTCTTTGTTTGCATTGTGCATACGCGCTACGAGTGTGTGCACATGTGCTTGTTTGCACGTGCCATACGTGTGCTTGTGTCTTATGTCTCTCAATATAGGCCACGGGCCATACTCCCACCAGGTCCTATCATGATTAGTAATCTCTTCAGCTCCTCACTGCCAAATTAGCTACCTGAATTTGTGTGTGTGTGTGTGTGTGTGTGTGTGTGTGTGTGTGGTCACTCTAATCAAAATTCTACAAGCATGTCTACCTGGGCTGATGATGATTTGCCACACTACCCATACTCACACTCTGTCACCAACACAGCCTCATTCCAACCCTCTCCATCACTCACACACATGCACGCACACACACACACACACACACGCACGCACGCACGCACGCATGCACACACACACACACACACACACACACACACACACACACACACACACACACACACACACACACACACACACACACACAGAGTCCATGGTGGTTAAACCTACCCTAGCAAGCCAACTGGAGGTAATTTAGCGTAGCTTGGCGGACACATGCCATTTTACTGAACATGTTGCATGGCCCCCTGAGCTTTGTTCCGCTCCGAGTTCTCTCCAACAGAGCAAAGAATGAACAACTGAAGAGACTAAAGACGGGGAAGAAAAGAACAGGTGAAGAAAAAAACTTAATGAATAAAAATGGCAAGGGAAAAGAGTGGCTGAGCTTCTTCCTGTGCAGTTATATAATATATTTGTTTTGCAAGAAACAAATTTGTATGACTAAATATATATATATATATTAGGGCTGTCAAAATAACTTGTTCATTTTGATTAATTCATCTGAGAAAAAATAGCGTGTTTAAAAAAATGCAGATTAAAACGCAGATTAATCCATTCCATATTGACCTTTCACCCGGAGCCGTTCTAGCCAACATTTGACTGTTAAATGCGTTGCTACAGGCGACAGAAATATCGCTGCACGTGAGGCTAGTAAACACTACACTCAACAGGAGGTAATGTTAGCCTACCGCTAGCTAGCAGCTGGATTAAACACGGTTAAAATGCAGACAGCTAATGCTAAACGGTGTAAAGTTTGACTGTGTTTCACTCACTGTAGAGGATTCTGACACCTCTGCAGCTGCTGTTGTCGGAAAAAAAAAAAAAAAAAATTAGGTCATACTGTTGAAAATAATAATACAAATAGTTTTTTTTAACTTTAATGTCACTAATGCTGATTATTCATGGATTCATTTGAATTGAAATATTTAAAATACTTTCACAGCAAAAATGATGTATGCGATTAATTTAGATTAATTAATCACTGAGTATGTAATTCATTTGATTACATTTTTTAATCGATTGACAGCCCTATATATATATATATATATATATATATATATATATATATATATATATATATATATATATATATATATATATATATATATATATATACACATATACACAGTGTATATAATAAAACATTTGAAAATATATGCATGAGTGTATTTACATTTTTTGGACAAACACATTAAATGCCCCATCTGACTGTACAGTGTCAACACATATTTTAACAAATCATTTATTCAAATTGAGGGCTTTAAGTAATGATGAGCATGTTGCCTTTTAAAACTGAAAACTGTCATAACTGAGGAATCCCACCTTGTTTATACTATTAATATATATATATATATATATATATATATATATAACATAATTAAGAACATGTAAATACAGTTAGAGATGGAGTACACATTTTTATTTTTATTCTTTTTTGTGACTTACTCAAACACACACATCCACATGGTAGTCTAATAAACATACACACAGGGTAGACTACTAATGCAGCATGGACATTTCAGACTCTCTGTCTGGAGGCTGAGTGAGCAGGGCATCTGGTCTCCTAGTGATAAGCATGTGTGTGTGTGTGTGTGTGTGTGTGTGTGTGTGTGTGTGTGTGTGTGTGTGTGTGTGTGTGTGTGTGTGTGTGTATGCATGTGTATGTGCGTGTGAAGTGCGTTGACAAGGTAGCCCAATACGGTCAGCACTCATTAGTGAAAGACAGAATCCCCGAATGAGGACTGCTGTGACACGCAGGACTCTCTTGTAAAGGGACTACACATGCCTGACAATGGTCTAGACCTCTCTCACACTCACCACACACACACACACACACACACACACACACACACACACGCACGCACGCACACACACACACACACACACACACATACACTCACGCACACGCAGGGTCAGGCTGCCTTGGTGCAGATTCAGCCCAACATCAATTAGTTCATGGATGCATGCAATATAGTCTCTGAGAGTAGTGGCCCCGGCAACAGCTCTGTTAATGCCGACCCTATAGGAAATGAAGATTCAAGGCAGGAAAATATAGAACATAGAAACACTAAATAATTGGTTCTTGTTGAGAAATAATGGACTTTTCTATTCACACTAATGCATTCTAAATTAAAAATCTTTTTTGTCACAGATTGTGAGTTTTTATATACTATGAACTTTGGTGACGAAATAGTCTGAAAGGAACAAAAAATTCTTTAAGTTTATATTTCTGGAATAATTAGACATCTAGCGAGCAGATAAAATAACTGGCAGATATGGATAGAAACAGCAGGTAGAGGACAGGGATGGCTATTTGTTTTGGTCTGTTCCTGCTTATTAGTTGATGTTTTGCTCAGTTTTACAGTATGCAGATGCTGCTTATCTGCCAGGGAGGGTCTCCGATGGGATATAACTAGCTCAGGATAGGAAATAGTGAGTTGATATGTGAAAAATATGAAAATATATTGCCTGATTATTTCATCATTTCAACAGTGAGTGGTTTCAGACGGGGCATATGATGTTTGCCAAACCTTATGTGCGTGATCATCTGATGAATACGGGGTGCAAACACAATGCATATGTTCTGATAATTAGCACCATTACTGGCAGTTTATTCATAATATATTAACCAATCAACACATTAAGATAATGGACTGAAACAGGTTAGAGAAACCGGGCAATGCTTTGGGCGACAATTGTCTATGCATTGTGGGCTCTGTACATGGAATATATTTTTACGTTATTATCTGAGCATATGGGAGTATGCCGCCCTGCTGAATTATGAACATAACTTGAGTGATTTGCGTTAGATTAGTCCTTGACTGCTCGAGGCGGTCACGCAACTATTGTCTGGTAGAGGCACCATGAGCATGGTGGAAATGAGAGGGTTAATTAACTGATGGGAGATGGTGGTGCAGCATACGGGGTGATGGAATAGCTTTTGAATTATGGAACAGTGGAATGCTGTGGCGTCCAGCCATATGTCAGTGTATGCCTCCTGTGTCTAGCTGTGGACAGCTGGTCAGATTGCTCATGTTCAACCGAGTTAGGGACCAATCAATCAAAATGGGGCAGCTTGTTGAGTTGTTTAAAGCGGGGAGAAGAATAAAGTCTATTGTGAGTCTATCACTTTGGTACCATTATGGATTTGTCAGGAACTGTTAGCACATATAAAGTCACTCTCCATTGAATCAGTTGCACCTGCTATTGAGAAAGTTGAATATGTTTGTAAGTGCAGCATTCAAGATTCTTTTGAAGAGGATTTAATAGAGCGCCTGAGGTGATCCAAACCACCTTTCTCCTACTGGTCTTCTTTCTGTTCGATTTGTTTTTGGTTGGTGTAACAAAACTACAGTACGCTACCATTTTGACCAGCACTTTATTGGAAAATAGATGTTGATATCAAGAGACCAGGCTGGTTAAATAGAGCTCACAGTAAAAAGAAGAAACTTTGGACTTTAAAGTCTCCATAATATTTCTTACAATTCAGGTCAGTGTTGAATATTGTACATGAACCAAAATAATTACCTTCCAGGTGATACAACTATATTTACACTATGCACAGCTACAAATTAAAAGTCTAGAAAATTATCATTATTTGACGATTTTATTTTTCTCCAACAACCAGTCTGACTTAGCTAAAAAAGTAATAATGTTTTTTTTTTTTATCACAATACTTTTAAATGGATTCTCGATTTCAAGGATTTATTTTGACATCCTAAAAAGAACAGAGTCAATACAACCCCAGATGACTACACAGCTCTTATTATCCTGTTTGTCTCTGGTATGAGTCTGTTCCCACAGAATTCAGATTTTGCAGTGTGCATATGCTTCTGGGTATATCTGTCCATCTGTCCTATCTGCAGCATGAGGCTTTTTGTCATTGTAGATATTTAGAAGATGCATTATGCATATCGTGTATGTCTCTGGTGGTTGTGGAAAGGTCTGTCATTCTGACAGGTTCTATAAATAAAAGTGGGTATTCCTATAGCAGTAGTTGTAGCTAATATCTAAGGGAGAGACTGTGCCAAAGCAGCTATTTGCCTCCACAGCATGGCATGATGGAGATAGCTGGCTATTGTCTTAGTGCTGGGCCAAAATAATATGGTCACACTGATCAATAGTCTCTGTTACACAAGATCTATTTCCCATGGCTCTGGCTGTCAGCTTTACTCCATCTGTCCCTGGCTGTTGCACATCTCACTCACTCACTCACTCACTCACTCACTCACTCACTCACTCACACACACACACACACACACACACACACACACACACACACACACACACACACACACACACACACACACACACACACAC
>CM042427.1:24303170-24348170 GCA_023631565.1 Gymnocephalus cernua | reverse complement strand
TATTCTATACGTTTCTTGTCAAGAAATACTATGAATCAGTCCATTTCTCAAAACCCTCTATCCTTGTCTATGGCACTCAGTCCCATGGCTTTTTATTCCTACTAAAAACAATGTTTTTTTTTAATAAAAGTGATTTCTTAAAGCAGCTAGGCATTGTAGTTTTTATTAAATGTTACTCAAAGAGGAGTAAATAGTACATTTGCCAGGGCCTATTCAAAGCTGTGGAATAATACATTTCAAAATACAGTCTGTGCAGTATTCATTTATTGAGGGAACTTTTAAGTCAGGATCTTTTTTTCAATAGTCCCAAGGAAAGACCATCCTGATCTCTCGAGGTCAAGTTTTTGCACTCGCAGATCAGTATGGCATCTTGAGATAGAGAAAATTTGGAGCCGTTCGCCCAAACGACCGACCAATCAGCGTTGGTTTTGAGGCGGGTTTAGGTGTGACGCAACGAGGAGCTTGCGAGATCAGGATGGTCTCACGAGGCTCAGCAAGCGGAAGCAACGCGTGGAAATCCGACCTGATCTAGACACATTTTCAGACAGCGGTAGCCCTAATTCTGTTAGCGGCTCGCTAATTTCTCTTGGATTTCTCTTTTGGAATATGAAAGAAGTCCAACAAGCCTTCATTTGGTGAGCAGTTATCTTTACATACTGGACATAAATAGTTTTTGGACAACAATGGAGCTCTGTAGCATAGAGGGAAAAGCTATATCAGGTTTACATGCAGTATTTTTTAGTAGGATTACCTTGTTGTTGTTTTTGTTTATATATATATATATATATATATATATATATATATATATATATATATATATATATATATATATAGATCCATTTTTTATTGTTTTTGTATTTTGCAACATACAGAACACACATTTTGTGCTTAAAAAATGTGGTATTGTTTGTTTTTTCTAACTCAGAAGACCCACATTACAGACACCAGCACTGGCCAAATGCTTTGGCAGTTCAAATGAGAGATCACCTTTTAAATCTCTCTCCTCTTCTCTCACCCTCTCTCTCCATCTTTCCATCTATCAACCTCTTTCGCCACTCTCTTGTTCTTGGCCCAAATGTAAAAATCGATATCCTTTTGTTTCAGCCCCCTGAGGCAATGAGAGTGTCTGAATAAGATCGTCTGTACTGTCTGTGGCTGCCAACTTTCTGTCACCACTTACACAACTAATGACAGACACATTAACATGCACTTGCTCCAGCTCACACGTTATTGCAGTGTGCAAAGACAGAGGCCTAAATATTGGCGCAGACCGTATGTGCGAGAGATTATGTGCGTGTTATGTGTCTGTAACAAGAGGTGCTGTGTGACTGCACATGCTTGTTTGTAAAAAAAAAAAAAATGTGACAGAAATATGTGTTGAGTGAGTTCTTTGGAGGCAGGTTAACACAGTGCATGTTTTATAGGTGAGGCAGCTGATATAAATAGATGAATTAAACGGTGACAAACGAGGCAGGGCAGTGTGAGCAAGTCACAGCATTTACTGCTGCTTATGAAGGCAGAGTGGCTTTTAATTGGAATACAGATAGACCCCTTATCGGAATTGTGTGTGTGTGAGTGTGTGTGTGTGTGTGTGTGTGTGCGTTTGTGTCATAATGCTCTCTTTATGCCCAGCGGGGACCCTGTAAGGCAACACTGTAAGACATCTGATCCAAAGCCAGTCTAGACAGCTGCCTTTCAATAAGGTGTATTGATCCCCTCACGCTTCAATTAACCCTCTCTTCAAAATGTACATTCATGCTCACGAAGGCAGACATAATGCCATTGAGAAACTAATAAACTAATACTCATATTGACACAATAATGACCCACTGCCCTCAGCACTCCCCTACTCACACACACAAAAAAGTCCTTCAAATTCTTAGCCACTACTAAGACAAACATCCTATCTGAATGTGTGCTTAAAGTCTAATCATAGCCTGTGGTGCTATACATGTGTGTGTGTGTGTGCTTGTGTGTGCGCATATGAGTGTTCATTAGAAAGACATTTTCAGTAAATGTCACTTATTTATCAGTCTTATCTCTAAGCTAGCGCCTGTCATTATCAATGTAGTGCCCTCAGGTACCAGCACCATACAGATTTCTTTACATGTCATCAGAGCATTTGTAAGTGTGTGTGTGTGTGTGTGTGTGTGTGTGTGTGTGTGTGTGTGTGTGTGTGTGTGTGTGTGTGTGTGTGTGTGTGTGTGTGTTGTGATGAAAGGCAGTAAGTATTAAGTAAAGTCCGGGCTGAGTGGCATTGAACTCATTCAGATTCTTTGCTGCATTCGTGTAACCATAATGCTCCTCCAGCCAATAAGAGAGCCAAGGAAGGGAGGACAGGGTTGCTATGGTTATCGTGACAGGGAGAGCAGGGAAGGTGGTGCTGTGCCTCGCTTTTCAGGGATGTTGTAGGTGTGTGTGTGTGTGTCCATAGATGTGCACATGTATGTGTGTATTTGCTTTTAAGAAATGATTTTGAAGGCCTTGACAAGATGAATTCTTCAATAAAAAGAAATAGGACAAAACAACAAGCAGTCACGATCACTGGGCCTGTAGCCACAAACTACAGACTTAATATATTTTGTCAATTCGACAGGGACAATGGATATTATGTATATTGCACCAGATATAGCTACAATTCAATTCAAAAGTTCTTTGGCCAGGGGTAGCCGGTGACACACAATATGAATGAATTAAGTCTACTTTATGATTAGAGTAGGGCTTGGTGATGACAAAACAGAACAACACAAGAGAACACCTCAGCTGATAACCTAATCTATCTATCAAGGGATGATGGCTGATGCTCCAAGGGCTCCCTGCTCTCAAGAACAGAGAATAACAACAGCCAAGCTACACCACAACAACCAAAATCCCTGGGAATATCCAGCCCCACACCCTCAATATCACAGCACCCTACTATAATCACAAGACAATATGTCTTAATAAACATGTGTTATACATATGTGTTTAGAAACACATAATTAAAAGGATAAGGACACATTTAAGAGCACAAACAGACTGACCACATGACATCAAGAGCACATTATAGCCCACACAGCAGACATTTTGACTTGTCACAGCAGGACAAGTGCAATTGAAAACATTACAAATGACTGCATTCTATGCAGGTGCAGGTATCAGGGTCATATTGTGTCATTGATTACTGGGACACTTGATGGAACTGAGCCATTGTTAACAAAATTTGTGTCAACTGTGCCTCTCCTCATATGACAAGCAAAACATGTCTGCCGTGAAAAAGGTCTGATAGCAGCACCTGCTGCAAGGTAAGGCAACCCAGAGGCAGAGCATATTCTCTTAAAGCACATTCATGATTCATTTATACAAGCATATGTTTGGGTTGCAGTGTGTGTTGTCTTGGAATTTGATGGGACTATTAAGAGCACATGCCCCATCATATCCCATGCCTCTATGTGCCACAGATGAAAACTGTAGTGCAGAAGCTGTTGCCGTTTTTGTGAAGACTGCCAGACATTCAGGTTATAAGATATCTAGACTTAATTAGTCAATGGCAGCTTGATTGCTGATTGGTCTTGCAGATGTTTCATCATCCAAGAGCATTCATCAGTTCTACTCATTAAACAAGCAAGGAAGCAAAGCAACAGCAGTAAAATTATCTGGGACAGATCAGTAGCTTCAATCTCATTGGAATTAATGGCATGTTTCCTATTTCGGTACGGTAAGGTGGACATATGCATCAAATTCGCAACTTCTGAGAATAATTAGGCATTGCCATCTTTGAATAATCTCTGCAGTACTAAATGCCTGTTGAAATTGCCAGGCAATTACTCTCTATCTCAGAGTGATGTCTAAAACCGCTAACTGCAAAACAGTAATTACCAAGTCGGTTCACTTGCGACAGTGGACATGCCCTTATAAATTATCTTCGGTGGCGCCACTGTTTTCATATATTGTGGATAATTAGTCTATATGACAAGGGTACAAATACAGTCATATTTGAACACAATCTGTGCTTGTACAATTTAGTCCTCCAGAGTACATGTTTTGAAGACAGCCCTACAAATAAGTATGCAAGTATGTCAGTAGGCAGGAGAGACAGTTATCATTATATCAAACTCAAAAAATCCTCTCTGTACCGATGTGTGTTTGTGTGTCCAGCCTACGGCCGTGCCCCTATCCCCATGGCAGTGGTGCGGAGGGAGCTGTCCTGTGAGTCCTACCCTATCGAGCTGCGCTGCCCGGGCACAGATGTCATCATGATCGAGAGTGCCAACTACGGCCGCACCGATGACAAGATCTGCGACTCAGACCCTGCCCAGATGGAGAACACTCGGTGTTACCTGCCTGACGCGTACAAGATCATGTCACTCAGGTCAGTGTACAGTGTGTGTGTATACGTTTGTGTGAGTGCTGCAAGGTGGCAGATGTTTCTACAGAGCTTCTGTAAAAAGTTGACCTAACCTCATCCATTTTGAGAGGACTGTAGAAATAAAGTGGACAACTACAGTGAAAATAATTTATTTGGTGTATTCGGTAATTACGTTTGTCCAATGGTGCAGCTTGGTGCAAACTATATACATGGCTGACTCGCAGCACAAAGATCCTTAGGACTTTCTATTCTTACTTTTTTTTTTACTTATTTTTTATAACATCTCTCAGTCCCAGGTATCCTAGCTACAGTAGTTGTGCAGTGTCAACTGTTCATTTAGTATTCATCCTGGTAAAGTATCAATGTCAAGTTCTGCATTACTCACACATTCACAAAATTGACAGCAAACAATAACAACAACAAAAATGACAACAGTGCAGCACATCTGTCAGACGTAGTGCAACAGGGAAAAGGTGACGGAAAATCTGTGGAAACCAGTGTAACCGGTGAGCCCCACCGGGTGCAGTTCTGCTGCTCTGCTCTTCCTGTACATGCAGTACAATGCCATACAACTGTAGGACCTTATCACACAATGGAAATTACTCAGGTAACACTTCCTCTACAGCTGGCCAGCCTGATAGCCTCCTCTGCTAACAGTGCTGTTGGGAGCACAGTAAATGAAGCCAGAAATAGTGCTCCACAGAATTAGCGGTATATCATTGAACAAGGGTTACAATACATGCTAAGTTTGGATTTTCTTTAATAGTAGCTATAAAAGTCCCTGACATGTTCACTGTACTGCTGTGAGATGCCAACAAAGCCATTAAGACACAAATCTCACACATTAAGCGTGAGACTTGATAGATATGGTTAAGTTATCATAGCCAACTATATCTTGACTCCCATACATTTAAGAGTGACTAGCTGATTCTCAGGGGGCCTAAACTGGACATTATTATCAGCTTGATAGAATATGTAATTTACATTTTTAGGGTTGTGGAGATCAGCATTTATAACTGATATAGAGGTCTCATTTAACAAACATGTTAGACAAGCTAATTGAATAGCATAGCACACTTGCTTGAAGGAAAAAAATCATTACTAACGAGCAACATAAAAACTAGCTTCAGCAAAATATTGTTTCACCAATCATCTCTGTAAAAATAAAATAATGGTTGCAAGACGTAATAATGCTGTGTGATTATGCCGAAGCTACTCTCATACCTCCGCTTCCTTTCCTCACTTAACTGCACAGCGGTGGCTATTCTTCGAAATTACAGATTTCATTAACAGGAGACAGAGCGTTGTTTTACTTACTGCCTAAGTTATATGAATTTTTTTCTTTTCATTTATTTTTTTTCTTTTCGTATTGGTCTTTTATGCACTCTACAGTGCCAACCCTTTTGTATCAGGGAGGTATGATAATGAGCACTAACTGGAAAATAACAGCAGAACAAAAAGAGCATTGAGTGGAAAGCAATGTTCGGTGTAATGAGAATGACTGGATATAGATAATTCATTAGTATCTCAATTTTTCAGATCACGTGTTACCCTGATTTTGAGTGCTCTTTCCTGCTGTCCCATTATTTCCTCTTTCATCTTTTTCTGTCTCAATATTGCGGTCATCTACCTCTCTCTCGCTCACTTCTCTGTCTCTCTATCAAACCACCTGTCTGTGTCATGTGGCGGTGCTCTGATTGTGATTGCTTTGGCCTGGCTCGGTCTCTGCTCTCGCTCCGGCAGCTGCAGCTTGTGTGGCCCACTCTCCTACAGCCCTTGCCATCCATAATTTATACACATGCGCACTCGCACACACACACACACACACACACACACACACACACACACACACACACACACACACACACACACACACACACACACACACACACACACACACACACACACACACACACACACACACACACACACACGTAGATACACACAACATGTGCCACACACAGCATACACTGCCCAGGGGCTACACCAGACTTTAAGCTCCAATTAGCAGAGCCAGAGGCCAAACGTAATCTTGAGGGATCCTCAGTGGAGGTGACTCAGAACGGAAACAACAGTTTATCACACATATTTTCAGTGTTTGTGTGTTTGTTGCAAGAAGCTGTGAGTGAGGCTTCGTTCGTGTCTGTGCACGCAACACTGTATGTGCAAAGACATGCTCATGCACACAGTGTGTTGTAAAAGCATCAGTGTTACACGTAATGCAGTGAATCGTTGTGTGCTCATGCACATGTTGCTTATTGTGTGCACACTTGTTAATATGTGTTCAATGCTGTATTGGGGTTTTTGAACATATTGCAGTGGTATTTTTTTTTTTTTTTTAGCTTTTTCCCCATACTCAGACACACCCCAATTTCAGTCTGTTTCAGCCTGTCTGGTTTCCACTCTCTCATTCCCTCTGTATCGTCTCTGGTTTTCAAGCCCAGCTCAACTGGCTGATAAAATCAGAGCATGTTCCGCCTGCCCAGTGTTTCCTCAGTATCACATTCTCTCTTTGTTTTCCTCTCTACCACTCTCCAAGGCCAGGGAGTGTGTGCGTGCGCACGTATGTTTGTGTATGTGCGTGCGCCCATACCACATAATTGGTCTTGATATCAAAGCCTCATATCTCCTGAGGGTCTCACAAGGCCTCTCTTGCAACCTAGAGAGGACCTGATATCGCTGCATTTCCCAGATTATCTCCCCATTGGGATACACTGGGTTGAAGGGGAAACGAAGTCCTGGCCATGAAAGTTACGCTTAATCTGTTGTAGCGATATACTGGCCTCAGTTCAATGACTCACTCTGTTTTATCATGCTTTGAACTGAAATGCCCCTATTTCAAAATGGCTACTGAGCTTTTTTTTTCTTTTTCTTTTTTTAAGGTCTGTTACAGCTTACTTTGAGTTAGGTTTTTACCTTTATTATTTAATTAGGAAAATGTACATATGTTACCAATTTTTTTATTGTTTTACTAGGCACACCCCACTGGCTCAAGTCGTGCCTCCACTGCACTTTATATGTGTTTTCCTAAAAGAAAATCTGGATCAATTTCATTGTATTTTTCAAAGCAGCCGAGTCGGCTACAGCCGGGGGCGTGGTTGGGTTGAGTATACATTAAAGTGTCACTAGGGAGAGTTATATCAAGACAACAGAAGCATTCGAAGGTTTGGGTTGTTCAATTCTGCACAGGGAGAAAGCTGCAAGCCAAAATGGTGGAATGCCTGCAAGTTATAGTGATCTACTGACATAAAAGTGACTTGATGGCTTCTACAGTGATGCTTAACAATGCACTCCTTGTCCCTTACTGATACTTGAGTGCCTCATGGACCGAGTACCTTTCAGCGCACTCTCTCTCCATCTCACACACATGCATTCAGGCACTTGAGGCTGCAAGTGTGGACACTGAAGGTTGCGTAGACAGTGCGCACACACACACTGTTTTGCTACCTCTATCGCAGCTACCATGTTAGAAAATTACTTCAAACAGACCCCCCCCCCCCCACACACACACACACACCCACCCCTCACCGCCTCTACCACCGTGTCATTTTGTTTACCCTAGCCCCTTTATTTCTCTCTATAGCGGCTCCTTTTTCTCTCCCTTCCCATCCCATTTTGAAGAAGTCCCTCAACACATTCGGGAAACCACTTTGACGAGAAAGACAAGACTAAGGAGTTGCCCCCCCCCCCCCCCCCCCTTCTCACAGGTTTCATTTATTCATTTCATTTATTTATTATTCTCCTATCTGTCACTCTTATGGTATCTTAATTTTGTATCACTCCATTTCCTGTTTTTTTTTCCTCCCCACTTCTCATTCCTCAAATTGCTTCTCACCCCCTACTTCTCACCCTCTTTCACTTTTCCTTTCTCCCTCACCATCTGTTTTAGTTTTCATCGCCCTTTCCTGTTTTTCCATTCACTTTTTTCTTTCCCGAGCTCAGGGGAAAGGTTGAGGCTGAAGTGCAGGAGCTTAATGGGGTGCAGTGCGTTGCTTGTATTTTACAGTATGTATTCTATATTTTAGCCCTATCTTGACAAAATTGGCCAACTTGACCAACCGGAGTTAAAGGCCAGAGAGAGATCCAAAGTGTCTAGATTAAACCTCAGCCTTCAGTGGCCCCAGGGAACCTAGGTGCACAATAAATCTAAACACACAGCTATGCACCAGCGTGCACACACATACGTACTCGCACACACACACACACACACACACACACACACGCCCGCACACAGATGAATACACATGCATGCATTCATGAACAGCCTTACTTGCTCATGTATGCATGCTCACACACTTGCCCACACTCAGAGAGAAATTGAGAGTTGCTCATCAGTTTCCAAGCTCAGGCAACTTCTTCTGGCAGCCTGTCTCTTTAGCACGGAGTCTCAGCCTTCAAAGTACCAGGCTAGTGTGCTAGTGTGTCAACACATTTGTGTGTATATGCCTGTGTGTGCACATGTGTGCCTTTATGGTTGTATGCTTTTGTATGCGCGTGTGTGTTAGCAAGCGTGCACCCGCACGTTTGAACCATTCACGCGGGAGACTGTAAAGAAACCTCTGAAGTTTTTTTTTTTCATTTGACTCTCTGAATTATAGAAAACCACTTGAATCATAGACTACAATCTAGTGCTAGCCATGTGCTGCTGCCCAGGACTGTGTAACCAGTGAACCATGGCATACAGTCTGCCACTTTTTTTTGTCAGGCATACCTTCACTTCATCTGTCTTCTCCATTTGAGTCTTTCATCTCTGTATACACAGGAGAAGGAGGGGGAGGAGGAACAGATAATGACAAAGACACAGATACATTTATGCTCTAAACCTTACATAAATCTTCTGAATCTTTTGATCATTATTCCAGCCCAGTGACTCCAAGTACAAAAACGTAATTATCTGATAAATTGAAGTTTTGCACTGAGGCTGTGAGTACTGTATGTTTTGTGTGTGTGTGTGTGTGTGTGTGTGTGTGTGTGTGTGTGTGTGTGTGTGTGTGTGTGTGTGTGTGTGTGTGTGTGTTTGTGATGTCTTGCAGAGGTGGACTAACTAGGATATTTACAACTATATCTTATTATATCTTGTCTCCGACTTTTTCAGTCTCAGTCTGTTCACTCTTATTCTCTCCTCTCTCCATTAACAACCCTGCTTCCCACTGAATGAGGCCATATCTGGAAATGTCCCACTTAATGTGTGTGTTGGTGTATGTATGCTTGTATGTGTGTGTGCGTGCGTGTGCTTCCACCCTCATATAGTCACCACGGTTACAGGAGATGCCCTGCAGCACCCTGGGGGCCCCTGTCACCCTTGCTCAGTGCGGTAATTAGGGCCCACACACATACAAGCATTTACACACACACACACACACACACACACACACACACACACACACACACACACACGCATGCACACACACACGCACGCACGCACGCACACACACACCTCTCTCTCTTAGAACTTAAGATGCATTAAAGATGGACAGATTCTGGCGCACAGTCAGTCCTGAAACACATATACAGAAACTTTCCTTCAGATTTGTGACAGCGATGACACAACTGTTCCATTGTCATCCCATAATATTATTGTCCCTTACACATCTGCATTCTCCATCTACCCACTCATGCACCAATATACTTTCACCCTGACTGACAAACCTCTGTATTTCCACATGTCAAAGTCTCCACCGTCTGACCCTTTTCTCCTGTCGCCAAAGCTAACCTTAGTTATCATGCTTCACCGAGCACCTAAGCTATATGGCTGCCTGACAATGGTTTGACAATGGTCTAGCTCTCTCTCTCTCTCTCACACACACACACACACACACACACACACACACACACACACACACACACACACACACACACACAGAGAGAGAGAGAGAGAGAGAGAGACTAGCATGTGAATCAGCTGGCATGTAGACAGTGACTGACTTGATACTTTGACATTGACACTGAAGCGCAAAACTAAACTAGGACACAACAGCCCTCCTGCCCATGCACATACATGCACGTACACAACAGAATGCATTTTTTGTGCACCATGTCTTACACGCTTTCTTGCTTTTCACCAACCAAGAGAGACAGCCCAGCTGTCTGAAAAGCTACTCGTCTTTTAGCTTTTAGGAGGATTTGGAGTTTGTGCAAGCAGGTGGTCTTGGATTAAACTGTGGAGAAAGGTGTCACATAGAGAAATGTGAACACACACACACACACGCGCACACACACACACACACACACACACACACACACACAGGGATGTCAGCACAGGAATATTGATAGGTGGAATCAGGAGGAAGACTCCCTGAATGTGGCCTGGAATCGGATAACATGGAAGTTGCCATGGTTACCAGAGGAAGGGAGGAGAGACGGCGGAGCTCAAAAACTGTACTTGGCGCGAGCCTGCACGCAAGAATGAGGCAATATTGTGTCTGTGTGTGCCTGTGTGTATAACACATACATACATGTGTGTACCAGTATCAGAATGTTTGAGGGAACTATATAGTACATACATTTCACACATTCATACACATTCTGACACTAAATAAAATAGTGGCCGGTAAACATAGACTTAGACTGGTTAATAGACACAGCCTTTGTTCTTCATTAAATGTTAGGAATTTTCAGACAGCACTCTAGACATGCCACAGCATTCTGTCATGTGTATATTTAGAGTGTTTGTATTCATATTAATATTTAAATCAGGACTTAGATGATCAGACAGTTCTTATCACTAATCGTATTTCAGCAGAAATAAAGATTTGGAGGCACGACTTGAGTTTGTTTCTAAAAAATCTGTCATAATTTAGCCACTGTTGTTGCCCGTCGCTCTAACATTACTTGGTTGCGCTAATGTTACTTGGCCGTGCTAATGTTACTCCGCCGTGCTAACGTTAAAGACATGTCACTTCAAGCATGCTGCGGAGCAAGACAGGAGAAAGACGGGTTCAGAGCAATGATTAAAACACTGGATTTAAGATGTCTTGCCTCGCTGAAATACGTCCGCCAACCTACTAACATTATTCAAACACCGAAGGAGGCTGACAGCGGAGCTACGTTCACTCGCCCACTTTTCTACAACAACCTAACTTACCTGTGGCCAAGGTAGCGTTTATACAACTATCTTACAACTATTTTGTTTTGAAAGGGAAACCATGTTAAAGTTGTTTCTATGTGTATTCATTCGATTTAAGTTTAATATACTACTTTGCAGTTTGCACAATAAAAATAGTTTAGATTCTGTAAGTGTTGCATGCATTCTCCTTCATATAACGTTATTGTATAATGTTGTGCAGCCGAGCAAACCCTTTAGTAATCAAAGCTTTTAGCAAACATGATGACTAGAGGTGTGAATCTTCACTGATCTCCCGATTTCAATTACGATTATCATGTCAGCGATTTGATTCGATATCTCGATGCATCACGATGCGTCAAATACATTTTTCTATTAAAGCCATATAGGATATTTAATTCATAGCTTTTCAAGCTTTGAAAACAAAACATTATGCAGTGCTCTAATACAAAATAAATTGGATACATAAAATTACAGCACTGAGCACATGGCACTTCCTGAATGTGCAAAACATAACATAATATGTAAACAGAAATGTTGTTAGCCCTACATAAAATTGTAAACAGAAATAATCGATTATGGCCCCGTCGATTATCGATGCAGCATCGTCCATGTCCACGATTCGATGCATCGATTATTTTATTAACACTTCTAATGATGACATTAACATGTTATTTTGTGATATTCTATGTACTGCTGACAGTAGAATACGCCATTATAAACCTATATAAAGGCCCAGTCAAGCAAAAGAAAGAAAATACCGTGAAACTGCCAGAATCTTAAAAAATACTGCGATACAAATTTTTGGTCATACCGCCCAGCACTAACTTGGGTATACACGGAGGTGCAGTTTGTTCAACAGAAGTACATATCCATACAAAATATACAGTATTCATAGTATACACAGTAAGTATTGCATGTTGTATGTCAAAAATGACACTAGACATGCTCAAACGGAGTGGGAGGAAAAAGGGAGAGAATGACATCCTCCAGCCAAATATTAATAATGTAAGACATTTCAAAGCTTTTTCCCAGGAGGGAAAACATTATTTTACCTGTGGCTTGTCTGACAGGCTGTTCGAGAGCTGACAGAAACGCAATGATGGACCGTAGAGGAGTGCGTTAGTGTTTGTGTGTATGCATGTGTGTGTGCTTGTGTGCATGTGTGTGGGAGAAATTGAACAAAAGAGACAGATCTGTCATTTCTTTATAAGGGTGGTGTGGTGGTGCTGGCACAGGATGTGATGCGTCTGCTTCTATATACCCCGGTGTAGACATACACACATACTTACTCACACAAACACACAGACACCTGTCTTTTGCTCCCTTTCTTTTACCTCTGTCAATCACAATCCCTGCATTACTTACTATATCCCAGTTCATCTGCATCCTTTTTTATTCTTCCTGTTAGTCAACCATTCAAATCACTCCATTTGTCCATCTCCAAACAGCCCTTCTGTATGTGTGTATAATCAGCCAGTAGCAGCAGAATGTCATTTGTGGTGTGTGTGTGTGTGTGTCTGTGTCTCCGTCTGTGTGTGTGTGTGTGTGTGTGTGTGTGTGTGTGTGTGTGTGTGTGTGTGTGTGTGTGTGTGTGTGTCTGGCCTAACAGCTTTTTTTCCTATGGTGAGATACAGTTACTATGCTATGTCTGCTGTCAAATGGGTTTCCTGAACTCCTGCAGGACACAAAGAGCCCTGTGAAATCATCTCTCCCACTTTGATATTTTTCTAACTGCTCAACTCCCTCTGCTTAATTTTTCCCAGTTTGGGGATTTAATTAAATGTATTTTCAAAATCTGTTACAAGCTTTTAAAATCTATCTTTTTTTGTTTTGTTTTTTTTACCATGTGAAACTGGTTTGAAAATGTTGGGTGTATGTATGAGTCCAACTGTCAACAGCAGAAAATGTTTTTCCAGTCTGTTTTCTGCAAGTTACCTCACAGTGTGGGTGAACAAGCCGAGAAAATGCAGCGGTCACATTATGCGCGCCATTAGTCCATATTGCATGTTCCTACCGTTGCACAACTCTCAGAGGGAGCTCCACCAAGATATTTCTGAATATTCTGAGCCATCAATGTTCCTGCTGGTTTGAAGAGAGAAGCCAAAAGATGCTCAGTAATGCAGTTATGCAAGATGTTGCAAAGTGGTTCAGGGATTGTAAATCATGTTCTTGAATGTTTAGTTTTTTTTATATATGTAAAAATGAGATTTAAAAAGAAAATGGGAAAATATCTGTGTCCAAAATGCCCTTATTCACTACTTCCTATATAATATACACTCAATAGAGTCACAACACTGTACTGTAATTCTCACATTTATAAAATGTAATGCATTGCATTGTGGTATTGTTGGAAGAAAGTTGTGCACATGCCATTGGCCCTACTTTTGTGTACCAGTATGGGAATGTTTGAGGGAACTATATAGTACATAGTACACACTAAATAAAATGGTGGCCGGTAAACATAGTGCATAATATGCATGGTTAATAGACAGCCTTTGTTCTTTGTTAAATGTTAGGAATTTTCAGACAGCACTCTATCATACCACAGAATTCTGTCATTCATATTTAATCAGGACTTAAAGGTCCCATGACATGCTGCTTATTGGATGCTTTTATATAGGCCTTAGTGGTCCCCTAATACTGTATCTGAAGTGTATTTCCTGAAATTCAGCCTTGGTGCATAATTACAGCCACTAGAGCCAGTCCCACAATGAGCTTTCCTTAGTATGTGCCATTTCTGTGTCTGTAGCTATTGAGGAGGAGAGAGAGGGGGGGGGGGGGGGGGGGGGTTCAGGAGGCCGTTATCTTCTATTGGTAACTGTCACCGGTAGCTTTGTCAGGAGCCCGTGGCGTCACTTTTTATTGGGAGTTCCGTTGTGAATTGAAACACAACTAACATTATATTAATATATGTACATCTATGTGTATGTGTATAACGTTACTTGGTTAGGTTTAGGCAACAAAACTACTTTAGGAAAAGACTGTGTGGTTTGGGTTATATACTTACGTTTGTGGTGTTAGTTAAGAACGTTACATAAGGAACTTTACCTAAGGAAGTTAACTTATGTTATTTAAAAAAAGAATTTCGGTTTCACACGGTACACGAACAATGGTCTTCCGGATGAAAGACCGCTGTTTGTTTGACACATCCACCAACCCAACCCAACCTCCTTACATGGAGTTTTGCTCTTCCTAGACTTAACCCCAATCTCCACACTCACAGAATCACAAACTTTGTGGCGCGGTCCCGGTAAGTCCTCGAGGGCTTAGGGCTGCTCCACTGTGAAATCGTCAAGTGCATGAGGGCTGTCTCACAGACATTTTGAGCACTTTATAAACACTTTTCGTATAAGCCCGCATTTCTACAGACTTTGCCTTCATAGTGTTGTATCGTTAAAACATGGGGTTAACATGAAATTCTAGACAGGCACAGTTGTCTTATGCTCATTACTTTGAATAAAAAACAGTACTGATGTATTTGTAGAGAAATACAAGGATTGTAAAGACAACATGAGGTGACCAATTGCAGCAAGTCTAAAACTTGACCCAGGTAAGATAGTTGCCATATGGTTTCATCCCCGAATGGCAAGTCAGAATGACATGTCATATCTACTGTTTTATCTCTATAGTTGCCGAGATGTTTGACTCTACTTTAATGTTGATTCCAGAGGACTGTTCTAAGGCTTTGTGCATCACTCACTCACGCTCAGACGCCTCTTTCAACTTGTGAGGATTAGTTCCCAGCTTTCACTTGCTCTGTAATTATATAGTTCTTCAACTCTGCACTCGAGCACATGCAGCCGGATGCACACACACTCGCAAATATTTATTCCGTCTTACATCTGCTCGCAGAACCATGCATGTGCTAGCACATATGCGCACACACACCCACCACACACACTCCATCAGCCAGCCTCATCAAATCATCAGTCAGTCAGTTATGTTTCTATGAGGGATAGAGACGGAGTGAAGGGAGGTCTGCCAAACAAAGTGAAAAACATCAGAGATAATAACAGCAGCAGCACCCACTGCAGCATCGCAGCTTTCTCTTCCCCTGCCTGCCACAGCTCGGCTTTGTTAGTGAATATTTTGTTTGAGTGTTTGTGTGTGTTGCACATTGCAGGGAAGAAAGCCAGCAGGCAAGGCAGTATCCAGGCCACTGTCTTGTTTTGATGTGGTCATGCTAATTAAAAAAAAAAGGAGCTTATCTGCCAATAAGAAAAACACAGGGAAACTATAGGGCTATTTCAGTGTTTAAAATTTTTAAAAAAAGGATCCAAAGGTAGGTAGGTAGGGGTGTGTGTGTGTGTGTGTGTGGGTCAGAATGCAAAAAGGACGTGAATTGTGAATTTTTGTTGATGTTGATTGATGATTTTTGCTAGGCTGCTGGATAAACACATTGTCAGAGAGCGAATGAGAGTGAGAGCGAGAGAGAAGGAGATGGAGGTACTGGGGACATACGGAAGTCTTTTTTTGATCTGACTCAGACTACTGGCTCAGACAGAACGGTGACGTAAGCACAGGCTTTACTAAGGATGAAGGGATCGAGGGAGAAACACAGGGAGGCTGGAGAAGACGCCCTGAGGGAGGCAGGAATGAGAAAGATATTAAGGAGGGAGAGAGGACAGACAGAGAGACAACGAAGCAAGCAATAAGAGGCCTACCACATATATCTGGGTGTGACTTCGGAAACTGCAGCTAAGTGGGTTTAAGACAGATAAACAGACAGGGAAAAAAAAACAGACAGTCGGAATGAGAGACAAAGAAGGAGGAACGGAGAGGAATAATTCCTTGGCGGGAAGGATGAAGACAAAGGCTGAGAAAGAAATTGCATTATTATCTTGGCTTAGAGAGTGTGGGGTGAAGAAAAGGAAAGGTTGTGCAGACAAAAATAGACAGAGAAAGAGGGAGTGATAGCGGAGAGATAGAGCGAGCAAGAGATTATGTCAAATCTCTGCTCTATACCCTCTCATTTAAAAGACCAGTCAATAACCTTCAGTGCTTTATAACTCAGCCGTGGAAGTCCCAGAGAACTGAGCCTTTTTGCAGGAGCATAAAGTAGAAATAAACGCACACACACACATACCCACAGCTAGTGCAGAACCTATATTTTCTCCCTTTTGTATTTTTCGAATTCATTTGCATCTTGTCGTTCTTCTACGCTGCCTGTTCCCTGCATCAGAGCTTTTTTTTAATGTATTGAATTTCACTGATTTATGTGTTCTGTTAGCTTTCTGCGATAACTTTCTGATGTCATGTGGTTTCACTGCCCAGTTCACTTGGATTTTTTTTGTGTCTGTTGGATCCCCCCCCTTCTTTTTTTTAGGGATGAGACATTTTAATAAGCCCACCAAAAAACCCTTCTTGGTGTTAAAGTGTTCAGGATTTTTTGTGTGGAAATAATTAATCCTAAAGTAACACCCATGGCAGCACTTTTTTTAGTATGTTTTTAGAGAAGTATGTAGTCTTCATCTCCCAGTGCGATGACATCATAACTACAGGACCTTTTGTTGTGCTAGCGAATATGTGAGGTCATTAAATCTGGTTTTGCGCTCTGATTCACCATTGTGGGCCAGCCAGTCGTGTCCATTGGTCGGTGTTGTGAGCAAAGTTGTGGCGACGTGTCAGTTTGTGTGTTCCCCCCAGTCCACAACTTGCACTGATGACAGGTGACCGATGATGAAGGTACCGGGGCAAGAAATTAAAAAGCACAGAGGCGAGAAAAATGAAGGGACGGATAGAGGAGAGAAGACTGGCGGGTATTGTTATTAGAATATGACAGACAGAGCAACACATAGAGTTTTAAACCTTTTTTAAACTCCAATAACCCCCTCACTTGACGACAGACGCACCGGTCAGCAATAGACACCACTAAACGTTATAGTAAGTGGGTGTGTAGTCTACATTGGTTCTCTGTAATATAAGTGAATATTGAACCGAAAATTAAATTAGCTCTTGTGCATATTTTATTATGCAAATTGTTGAAAGATACTGTAGGAAGAGACTTGAGGGGTTTGACATGCTCATTAAAAATATGTCAATGGAGGAATCTGAATGTTTTAAATGTAAATGTCGCCTGTTTGACAGGTGCGCAGAGGGAAAGAGGGAGAGACAGAACAGTTGTACTAATTGAAAGAAAAGATTCAGATGAGAAGAGAAATGGCTCATCTGCCTTCTTAAAATAGGCCCTTTCTCCTCATGCGTTCTTTGTCCCTAGTCTTGCACATGATACGTTCTTCATTCACCAAATTTCAATCATGTATTTCAAACCAGTAAGCGTCATTGAGATAAAGTGGTACTGCAGTGAGGTTAGCATTTTATGTTATTACATGTATCTGTAATGATAATATATGGGCTCCAACCGCCCCCCAACAAATCATTGTTGTTGTGACGACTGACCTTGACATGTTTAACTACAAACACTCAAAAATTGTCATGATTTTTATAGCCGCATGCCACCCTCACAGGCACATAGTAAATATACATAGTGTGCTGCCTTACATAGTCTGTGTTAATAAGAGTGAGGAATACTTACCTTTTTGTGAGTCAGAGGAGAGGGCCCCCTGATAATTAAAATTAATTATCTGGAGCAAAATACTCTTAAAGCCATAGGTTATTGTTCTCACTGCACACACACACACACACACACACACACACACACACACACACACACACACACACACACACACACACACACACACACACACACACACACACACACACACACACACACACACACACTCTTTAGTAGCCATTGTGTACCACCTTGTGTATGAGTAAACTCAATGATTCCATTAGTGTAATGCACTCCAGGTGTACCAATAAGGACACATTGTCTGCTCTGTTGTCAATCTAAATGGTCGTTAAACACAGATGACTCTTGAGTTTCAGGATGAATGTAGTGAATTATATGAGGATATAATACATCTCTATATAACATCACGTGTCCGAGTCAATGTTCTGTATTAAAGAGCGCTTTGGATTTCAAAAGACACATTGTGTGCATCTGTCAGTGGGTGTTTGTGAGCAAATCTGTGCTGGATGTGCTCAACTAACATATCTGCCTCTTCCCCATGTAGATGCAACAACCGTACCCAGTGTGCGGTGGTGGCTGGGCCTGACGTCTTCCCTGACCCTTGTCCTGGCACATACAAATACTTGGAAGTCCAATATGAGTGCGTCCCATACAGTAAGTACCCCCTTTTTTCAAAAAAATGTTACATTTCTCGACCTGCTATCTCTGTGATGCCACTACTCATATGTTTGAGTATACTGTGTCTTCATTAACAACATTCATCCACATATTCTGGATGTCGGTGTAACGTGTCTGAAATACTGCCTTTAATTTTAAGATCTCGATAAATGCTTGCTGTTTTCTAAAGTTAGATTGTGAAAAGCCTGCAGTTTTACATATTGATTTAATTTTGCGTGAGTGCCACAGTCACTTTACATGAGAAACTATGATGACACCGCTCACTGGGAAACTCCAAGGGAGGAAGGATGAGAAAGAAGGATGGGCTCCATTGATGGCAGATGGCAATATGACCTTTGACCACATGATAACAGACTGGGAGGTCATATTCACTGGAGTGAAACATTCATGGGACATGGTCGATAAATTTACCACCTGTGAATTTTTTTTTTTTACCAGAATAGTTTCCCCCAAAATCTAGGTTACAGCTCATTGCATAATAAATGCATAAGAGTTCAGGGTGGACACTCAATAAATCAAAAGACATCTATTTGTCCTTTGTTTATTTCACATTGCATTCCAGTTTAGAGGATGTTTTCAAAGGCAAAGCTTAAATGCAAATGATGTCTGTTTTATGATAAAGCTAAATGTCAAGTGATTTCCACTCTCTCTACTCTTCTATTACAATATGATTATAATCAACTTTGTTCACATGGAAGTTATATTTGATTTTTGCCACATGTTGTGGCTGAAGACCTTGCCAAGACACAGCCAAAGCTTAAGTTATAGAACATATAAAATGCTATGAGAGAGGACATATTACTCAATGAGTAAAGAGTACAGGCACTGAATGTAGTAGAAAATACACAACGCTGACTAACAATTTAACAATAGGCCTCCTGCAATTAAGTGGCAGAGAACAACTTTCAAATAAAAATAGGTAATACGTCTTTGTTATACCGTAAATATAATGTTGAACTGAATATGTCATACTACTCTATATAACATTTTACTGTATATGGTCTCCTTTGTAAAGCTCACAGAAACATAGTACAAGAGGCAGCTTGGGTATTGTGAAATGAAAATGTGTATTTTTATACATGCAAAGTGTTTATCTTATTGATGACATTTTTTTTGTTTGCTACAAACATAACTGCTGTGGAAGTCATAAAAGACACACAGAGTTGGAGTTGAGATAAGATATATTTAGATTAGATTTATTACAGCAAAAAAGGTCCATCTCCAATTTTACTTTTGCCAAAAAAAATTTGAAAAGTAGACTGACCCTCTGACATTTGAGGTGAAATCTTGTTTAGAATAAACTACCATGTTTTTAGTTATTGTCATTACAAAGCAAATTAGCTTCTCATTAAGCAGAATATGTTTTATGTGATTTAGGGAAACTTTTGAGTCCAGATATACAGCATGTTTTCTCTCTTTTCCAACATTACAGACTGATCTGAAATGGCGTATGACACGCCAATTCGTATGGCATTATTTGCGTGTTATTAAGACACATACTCATATACTTTTTAGCGTGTTTTTCCACGCCGTTTGGCGTCCATTGACCTACATTATGTTGTTATTGCGTAGCCATGGTGACTAGTATTTAAGGACAAAAGTCCACGTAAGGAGGCTGGTTGGGGTGGCGGATGAGTAAAACACAGGACTTTCACCCGGGAGAGCGGAGTTTGCGTCCCACGTGTGGTGACAGTTGTGTTCTTTTTTTGTTTGTTTTTTAAGAAAGCCTTCCCCAATGTTCTTTTCCTAAAGCCAACCATTTATCGTTTTCCTAAGTGTGTGACGTTTGTCAGCTGTCGTGTTTTGTCGTTTTTCGTTTTACCTTTGTTTTTTCACCCGTGTGACGTTCTCGCGATAGCACGGCCCGTTCTCGCAATAACACGGCACGTGGTGACGGCACGTGGCAAGTGGCGTGTATGTTTACATCCGCTGTATACAGTGTAGACATACACGCAGATAGCTCAAAATGCGTACAGATAACACGACACTTGGCTTTAGGAAAGTGGCGTGTATGTTTACGCAAAGTCATGATGCCACGTTGAACATTAACAAATGTGTGCAACTGGTTGGAACAACTCTTTCGAATTTTAGTTTTTGAAAATTAGTCCTGCACACATCACAGATCCTTATTGTGAGACCGACATCGTCTGAGTGTACAGCCTTGGCACCACGGTCCATACAGACGGCCAAGGTGATCTCCCACACTAAAGCATTCAATTATGTCTGCCTAAACGGCTCTTGCCTGGCGTCTAGAATGACCAGCAGATTAAATAATAGGACTATCAGAGCCCTCTCTGGAGCAGATGGAAACACAACCTGATACCTGCTTAATGCCCCACCAAGTGCACGCGCACACACACACTCATACACCACACAAGCTGCAAGCATCAAAACGGATGTGTCAGTGTGTGTTTTCACTCTTGTCTCATCCATTAATTTGAAACGTCTGCATGTTCTGTCTTCATCTTTGTTATAACTGCACGGCTACGTATTCCATAGATGAATCACCGGAAAGAACAGTAGCTCAGGCACAACTGAGGGCAGAAGGAAGATAAGTTGCACGCTGATCTGATAAACAATGGGTCCGTCAGGGTAACGCCGCCCCCCCCCCTGCAAAAATAGACAGCATCTGAAACCGAAGTCATTAGAGAGCTCAGCTAACAGAGGGAGGGACATTGAGACATGGAGCATTGGAGAAAAGGATAGAGGAGAGAGAGATGGAGCTTTGGAGAGAGAGGCAGATAGAGAGAGCCTTGGACAGTACATTAGCAGTTTTCATGTACTGACTAAGTGTTCAGGCTGGATCAGGTAGCGCTGTGATACACTACCTGGCTCCTGTGGGTTTGTTTTCACCATGAGAAATGTTGCACAACGTTGCAGAGAAAAATAAGATGTATAAAGGTTAAACTAGTCATTAGATACAGTGACTCCACACTTAATGTTGTTTTGTCTGAGAATACCTCAAGCTTTACGTGGCAGAGCCTTGAGCCTTGAGCCCTCATATCGCATCCTTAAAATATGTATGAAATCAATTTTCTTTGAAGAATAATGTCTGAACATTAGAACGAATACTTTTGCTTGCTGAGATTCAGGCCGGAGACCCAGCAGTCTACGATAAAGCTGGCGTGCTCGACGTGGCAAATCAATGCCGTCAGCGGCGTTGTTGTAAAAGATACATTTTGTAAGACGTCGAGCGGTGATATATCTCCAAAATGTTGCCTTAAATCAAGACTGATCAATAAAGGAGGCTTGTTTTCTGAAATATGTGTTCTCAAACTGTCGCATTTCCAAAAACATCTTACAACAACTTCAACAAATCATATTAATATTCAAAGGCAGGGTCGGCTTGAGTGCACTTAAATGGCTGTAACATCAAGGGACATACAGTACATAACTCAAGTAGGTGTCCCTCAACATTATCACACGCTCGTAGGGTTGCAGAGTGTAAACATCTGACCCTGAGGCCGGGTGTTGCTAATCAGAAACTGACTGCGCAAAAAGAAAATGAGCTGAGCTCCAAAGAGACACCATAGATGTACTTTCCCTCAGCACAGATGTTGAAGCAGGGCTGTTGTGTTTAGCGCTACATAGATATTGTAAACAAATCTCAAAGTGGGTTGTAAAACAGGTAATTAAATTATGTACGGTTCAGTTTTCTGGGAAATTTTGCCCCTCCACCTCTCCTTTTTTTTTTTTTTTCCTTGAGGATTTTTGGCTCGCTCTACCTTCACAGCTCTTCATCTCTCCTCCCTGCGCTGCAGGTTTTTGGCTCTTTTCCAGAGCTAAAATCAAGTGCTCTCTCGCTTTCTTTCTCTGGCTCTCTGTGGTATGAGTGTGTGGCAGTCGTGTGCCAAACTAGCCAGCTAGCATTGGCAGTAATTAGCCACCTGTGTATACTTGCTCATTGCACTGCAGGCAGACTATAAATATCCATACATTAGCACACTACTGTACACAGTACATCTCCAAGGCAGCTCTCACATATCGTATCTAGATACATTTAATCTCTACAAATAATTTATTGCTGCAGAAAAAGATGATATGATGATTTGGATTGTTTCATTTATGGTCATCCGTTAAAAAAAAACAGCCGGGAAACGCTTGAGATTATGTCTATCCATTTTCTCATCTTCAAGCAGCAGACCCTGGATCTCCAACTGTCATTATGAAGCAATTAGCCTACGACCACATTTAGCGTATTAATCAGCAAAGCCAGCAATATGTTATGCAATACCCATGCGGTCTATTTTAGACAATAGACGTGGCTCAGTAGGAGAGCTAATTAAAAGATAAAATCACCTTCTTGTCTGTCCAGTTAAAGACTTCTGTCAGATTGGACCCTTAGAATAACTTCATCATGATAACAGGAGAAGAGCCGTGTGTGTGTGTGTGTGTGTGTGTGTGTGTGTGTGTGTGTGTGTGTGTGTGTGTGTGTGTGTGTGTGTGTGTGTGTGTGTGTGTGTGTGTGTGTAAGAGCAAGCATGTGTGTTGTCGTGGAAACAATTGCTTACAGACAGGATTCCGTCCTTGTGTGTGTGTGTGTGTGTGTGCGTGCATGTCTCTCTGTATGTGCATGTACAGTACACTGTATGTGTGTAAATGTGTTTGTGTGTGTACACATATGCAGGCATTTTTTTTTTGTTTCCCAGAAAGAGAGCGAGGGAAGATGGATAGGAACCAGAGAGACAGAAGGAGAGAGCGAGAGTGACAGCTGAAACAGAGAAAGAGAGAAATGGGTTAGACGAGGCCAGCAGACGAGGAACAGAAAGAAGGAATTAACTGATAAAAGACAGTGTGAGAGGTGGACATGGTTTGGGTTGGCGGGTGTGGCGGAAATACAGAGGACATAACGGAGAGAATGAACGAGGAGAAAGGCACAGTGTGACACGATGAGAGAGAATGGCAGCGGGTGAGGATGAGAGGACAGAAATAAACAAAAGGAAGAATGGAGTGAGAAAGATGACTATTTTGTCAGTGTCCATAAATGACCTTGGGCTTTAGGTGGCTGAGCTGATTGGTGATCTGAGATAGCAGTGGTAAGGCTGCTGTCGCCACTCGTCAGCTGGAACGTGCTTGTCCGCGCCCCACGCAAACGCCCATATTACACAAACTCATGAGCACACACACCGTCTTTCCTCCTGGACGAATACCTCCTTAATAAACCATATGCTTTCAATAAAAATGCTAATCATGTTTATGCCGCTCAACAGTCAGGTTAACACAGCGTATGTGTGTATGAGAAATAGAAATGGAAAGAGAGAGGGAAAAAAAACACCCAAGGTACAGAGCAGTTCCTGTGAGTAAAGAAACAAAAAAGTAAGATGTTATTCAGATATTAATGAATATGAAACTAGACAGGCTACACATTGTCACAACAGAGCATTTCTGTTTCTGTGTTATTTTTCTGCTATTGTTTTCTAATATTCATTCAAAGCTAGGAATAAATGAGCAAAATGGGTTTTTCTTTGTAGCTGCAGAACTAACTATTCAATAGTGCAAATGAACAGTCAAAGATACTGGATAGATAAAAAAACAAACATGTCACACCTCTGCATAATTTAATTATGAATTACACAAAGAAAAAAAACATTTTGCGGGAAAGTTGTTGTGTCCTTATTTTTACTGTGGCCACTGCATTAGCAGTAGCACAAAAGACCTCTCGTCTTTTGCATCACCTTGCATACTTGAGCTAACCTTAAGAAAACATTTAAACAAACGTCTCACTGACCTACTGTATATTTCCTCTGTCAAATATTGCACACTGAAAGATGAATGATTGATTTGTGAAAAACTTTTGTATGCCCTTGTCATGGAGATTAAAACCAGAGAATGCCTCTGAAAAAGATCTTGCAATGAGGTCGCTGACAGAGGCATCCGCTAATCTAGTGAAACAATAAGCAGCGATACAAATTGAATGACATTTGTTTGACATTTGGTGTGCCATTTGGTGTACTTGTTGCCGCCACACCTTTTCATTTGAAATCTATTAGGTGCTGGCAACCTTGAACTGTTTTCCTTTGTGTCTGGGAGGTTGTATAAGAGCTCCAGGTGTTGCAAAATTTGTTGTTCGGTGTCATTAATCCCCGTCGCCTTGACCACAATGTGCCTCTTTGTATTGTTTAAAAGTGTGTGTGTGTGTGTGTGTGTGTGTGTGTGTGTGTGTGTGTGTGTGTGTGTGTGTGTGTGTGTGTGTGTGTGTGTGTGTGTGTGTGTGTGTGTGTGTGTGTGTGTGTGTGTGTGTGTGTGTGTGTGTGTGTGCGTTTGGTACATCAATATCTGTAGTTCCATCACACATCCCCCCCTGCTCTGCACAGACACACTATCTGCTGTCTTTCCCGGCTTTCTCACAAGGGAACTGCTTCCTTGTGGTAAAACATTTTATATCTTCACTAGTAACTGCACGCACACGCACACGCACACACACACACACACACTTTAACACGATCTCCTTCTAGAGATTGCTTATTTATCGGGAGTTTTGCTAAGCCGCACCAGTTACCATGCATTTTTCATGAGCCGAGGATTTAATCGCTTGTGTTTGTGTGTTGGTGTGTAACGTGTGTTTGTGTATGTCTTCTGGTGATGAGTTTTGGCTATAATTGGTTAAAGAGTTTTTGCATGTACTGTGCAATATGTAGTGCACTTTTGCTATATATAAACATGTGCCATACAGAAGTTCTTCCAAATGTTTTTCCTCTGAGGACTCTGCCTTGCCTTGCCTCTCCTCTCCTCTCCTCTCCTCTCCTCTCCTCTCCTCTCCTCTCCTCTCCTCTCCTCTCCTCTCCTCTCCTGGGACCAGTTTCATTCACCAGGTCTCTAACGGTCTTGATAGACACAAGGGCACTGCCTGCAGGATTAGGTTTCTGCCATGTTCACATTCCACTCAGTCCCCCTGGGAACAAGGTGGAATGGAATTCATATGTTTGAGATGCTTCGAGCAAGTGTGCACATTTCATTGCGGGGCGGCATGAGCAACCCTCCGTCAAAGCTCTAAGGATAACGCTTTAAATATAATAGACAGGGAATTGGTGTTGGGGTTGAAGCAACCCAGTGAATTCAGTATGCTCCCACCTCCACACACTGATGATTGTGCACTCATGCAGTCGCACAGAGTAGGTGACATACACAAAGTGTTAGATCACCCACTGTGCATCAGAAAGCATTTTAATGTGGCAATTTTGGCTGGTCCACTGAAATGCAATCCCAGTATCAAGTCAATTTTCTGGTTTTCATTGCTCTGTTGCTATTAGCATACATTAAAGAGCTCATTATCTCAGGTCGTTTTGCATTGCTGTATTTTGTCCTGCACTAGGGATAGATAGATAGATACTTTACTATGAATTCTGTTTATTTTTCTATGTTGTGTCATGCTCATGTGTGTGTTTGCCATCAGTATCCCTCTCCCTCTCTCTGTGTCTGTATGGCACGTGTGTGTCTGTTCCCCCATATGTGTTTGTGTGGCTGTGTGACATATGCGAGATGCATTACTGTCAGATAGCTTCCCCGTTGCAGTGCAGTCTCCTCAGACGCTTACGTAACGTTATTACCAATCACACATGGAGAGCATCCTGGCACTCTCACAAGGTTAGGATGAAATATGAGAATGATTATGAAGATCCGAGATTGTATTATCATGATTTCCTTATTATTGCATCATTAATCTATTTTTGTGTCTTGTCTCTCTCTCTTTCTTTGTCTGTCTCTCTTTCTTTTTTCTTCAAATATTTTGCCTATGGCTCACGCAGAAGTGGAACAAAAAGGTAAGTCTGTGAAATAAGCACGCCCACATTCACACATGCACACATGCTCAAAATCCAGGGTTGGGTGTCACTTTTTGATGCCGGCGCCTGAAGCGTTTTGTACCTCATGGCAGAATGACATCTCTTTCAAAGTCACTGCTGCTATTTTAAGACGGCTTAATCTCAGCATATAGAGGCAATTTAGAAACACTGGTTCTCATTAGACACACTCTAGGCCCATATTATTTCATGGTATTGCGTAGAATGTCACTTAACAAACTCTCCACAGGCCAAGCACGTTTTTATGAGAAGCCAATGAACAGACAATTACGTTGACATTTAATATTTCAAATGCTTCCCCATGTTATGAAAATTGTGCCAGTGCTTTGAAAAGCCAATGAAAATGCAATCAATATTCCGAGCCCTTTGCGTGGGATCTGAAATTCTTATTGGTATGAATGGGAAAACCACAATGCACATCTGGCTCCTCTCTGTGTGTGTGTGTGTGTGTGTGTATGTGACAACATTCCAGTTAAATTACAAAGGTCCCTATGACTCCGGTCACACTGGCTTCCCAGAATTTACTACGTCTCCCACATCACTCATAAAACATGACCCCAGTATTCAAAGATGGGAATACCAAGAAGGGGGAATGGGAAATGAATTATCGTAACAATTGCAGAAACAGCAGGCGATAAAAGACGTGTTTGGCGCTACAGTTGGTTGTTCCTGACAGAGATAGAAAGGGAGGGAAAGGAAGAAAGAGCTATGAGACTAATAAGGAGCCGGGGAGGGAGGGAGAAGTGGGAATTGAGAGAAAAGGAGGGAGGAAGTAGAACAAAATGTGCCATTTTCTCTTTTTCTCTCAGCTGTGAGAGCAGGGCATTATCTGCAGCAGGCATGCTGTTGCTGTTCTTAAGAATGACAGTGACTATACAACATCCAAATCACAACACAGTAAGCCTATCGTGTCATCGTCACTCACTGGTGGTTAGGTTGAGTTACAACACAATTTAACATTCATGAAAAGAGGGAAACATTTCACAGGCACTGTCAGAAAATCTAGAGCGAATAGATGACATATTACAGCGACTGTATAAAAAGGTATCTAATAAATGTTGTCATTTATTCCTCAGTATTTCTCTGCCCTGGCATTCTGCGAGGAGTGTACCAAAGTGAGCATCTCTTTGAGTCAGATCACCAGTCCGGTGCATGGTGCAAAGACCCACTGCAGGCCTCAGACAAGATCTACTACATGCCCTGGACGCCGTACCGCACGGACACACTGACAGAGTACTCGTCAAAGGAGGACTTCATTGCAGGCCGTCCCACCACCACCTACAAACTCCCACATCGTGTGGATGGGACCGGTTTTGTCGTCTATGACGGTGCACTGTTCTTCAACAAGGAGCGCACCCGCAACATCGTGAAGTTTGACCTGCGCACTCGCATCAAGAGTGGTGAGGCCATTATTGCCAACGCCAACTACCACGACACCTCACCATACCGCTGGGGGGGGAAGTCGGACATTGACCTAGCAGTGGACGAGAATGGACTGTGGGTGATCTACGCAACAGAACAGAACAACGGGCGCATCGTGGTGAGCCAGCTCAACCCCTACACCCTCCGCATTGAAGGCTCCTGGGACACCAGCTACGACAAACGCTCGGCATCCAATGCTTTCATGATCTGCGGAGTCCTGTACGTGGTCAAAACCGTCTATGAAGATGACGACAATGAAGGGACGGGGAACAAAATCGACTACGTGTACAACACCGATAAGAGCAAGGAGATGACAGTTAACATACCGTTCCCTAATTCCTACCAGTACATCGCTGCAGTGGATTACAACCCGAGAGACAACCTGCTATACGTGTGGAATAACTACCATGTGGTCAAGTACTCACTGGACTTCGGCAACAATGGTAGGTCCCAATTTTGAACACAATTCCTCTTTCTCCGCCTCTTGCTCCTGCTCCTGCCATTTCAGCTTAGTATCTTGTGTTTTAAGAAGAAATAAGATGCAGGTTTTCCCCACTTAATTTATTGGACAGGCTGTGATGTGATTTTTTTTAATCCTCACATGGAACACCTTGGCATATATGCAATGCTTTTAATATTCATTCATTTTAATATTCATAATGATAAATGATTTTTCGTTGTGACATAAGGAATACTTACAGCCACTAATCTTCCTCTAATTAATAATTCTGCAAAATGACTTAAAAAAGAAAAAGAAAAGCACCATCTGTGCTGTCACGGTTTTCAATTATGACTGTTCCCCCACCACCCCGCCTACGGTATCTGCATTGTTCTAAAAAAAGAAAAACAAAAAAATTTGAGAATACTTTTAAAGTTGTTCCTAGATATACCAGTGTCATTTAAATTGTAGTTTTCTGCAGAGTTTCTATTTGTGGAAATGTTTCTGCTTTAGTCAACCAAAGGATAATTCACAAAGACATCATAAAGTCAACCTTGATCTGCACCTTTAGGGGAATATCTCTAATGATGTTATGCTGAGCCTTACATACTGTAAATGTCTCTTGCCTTTCTACTCTACCACTTGCCAGCCTTCTCTTTAGTTTTCCCCAGCTGCTTAACATATCGTAATGCATTCCTCGAGAATGGAGCCAGGAGTGTCTGGAGGGAGGAGGAACTGATATCGCTTTCATACAGGACATCCACATATGATGACAATCTGAAGACGCTTCAACCTGTGTTTGAAGGTTTTTTTATTCTTTTTTAGTTGACCAATTGTTGAGGCAGCTGCCAACGGTTTATCTTTGGTTGGGTTAAGACCCAAATCTGCAAATTTAGTAACATACATATTACCACTAAAACACAACATCAACGATAGTAGTCAGCTGTTTTTAACAAACAGCTTTGATAAACTGACTATCTGCTGTTTGGTGCTGTGCAGGTAGCATGCGGACAAGGTTAGCGACTAGCCAGTGAAACGTAGTGGAGCAGTTAGGTGCTAAAAGCCAAATAATTCCAACAAATAATTCCATACAAATAGGCAGCTGTCTGATAACACGTTTGCCACAGTCATTTTACATGGTGTGTTTACAGCTTGTTCCGCTGCAAAAAAGAAATGATTGCTGCTTAAAGGGTAGCTTTCAAATCCTTTGAGCACCACAAACATAACTCCATTCATCTTCATTACTACCGCTAGGGGTAAGTAAAAAATATGAGTAATCCGGGTGAACTGATCCTTTACACTGTGACATATATAAAACAGGAAATCAGGTCAAATGCAGGTTAAAGAGGAGTTTGGTTAGAAACGGTATGCCTGTTTATCTGAGCTGTACAGTGTTTGACCTATTTTAATCCCAGGTTGGAGAGGTCACGAATCGACTCAGGTCGACTCATTTAGATCAACCGTGGCTAGCATTGCTGTGTCCGTCTGAAAGGGCTAGGAACACTGTGCAACCCAGAGTGACTCTCTTTCAACTATGGTGTGAAGTTAGACCCTCCCCTCCCCTCCCCTCCTCCCTTCCTCTGGATGGAAGGGCTTAGGCCCCTGGAGCCTGAAGGGCTATTTGCCCAGCGTAATTGCCTTTCAGCACCTTTCTATGGAGTGGTCAAGGCAGTCTGGCTGCGTGTCTTATTAAATGATGTCTGAATTAATGCATGCTCTTACATGCAGTTAGGAGGCGCAGTACAAGAAATTATAGAGGGAGGCAGTGTTAAACTTGGTTTCTACCGATCAGTGTGCATATGTGAAGGGAGGCTTTGCGGTAAAAATTGTGTGTGTTTATGTGTGAATAATGATGTGCATGCCAGTGTGCTATACGTGCTAATGTACTTACGGTATGAGTTAGTGTTTCTCTATTTATGAGTGTACATACGTGTTTATTGGTGCAAGCTTGAGTGTGATCACTCTCATAATGGAGCTCTGGGTGTCTCAAGAGGCTCTAAAGAGGAGATCAATGGGGATTTCAATGTGGAGAATGACCTCTAGTGCACAGCAACAAGCCAGACTGCTGACCAGCGGGAGATAAATACATACAATCAATGCAGCCCAGCTCCTTTACTCCCCTCCTCACCCCACTCCCTCACTCAATGAAGACAAGGAATAAATTAACTACCCTAACTGCATGGTTTTCTCATTCTTCAGAAAGTGAGGGGACAAGTTGATTCATTGTATGCAGGCCCTATATTTTGCTTTTCATTTGTTTCAAGTCTTGTCATGATTTTCTGTTAAGGATCACTATAAATATATTAAGTATACTGTAAGGTAAACGTTCCATGTTCCAGCCCTGGTGTTTTTTTCCCCCCTTTCTTTTCCACACTCGGTTCAGGAAACAGGCCAAGGAAAGGGGCCATTCTGAGGGTTTCCGCTTATTACTGATGTAATGCTCGCCCTGTTTTTGTTTCGGCTCATATGGACTTCTTAAAAGATATAAAATGAGACAGGAAATGGGCCGTGGAGTAAAAGAAGGCAGGGGTAGGCCACTGAGGACTGAGTGCAATTGGCCTCCATCACAGAGCGCACCAATTACTGGTGTTTTGTCTGGCTAACAAAGTAGTTTGGACTAGTGAGTTTATTTATTTCTGAACGGTTTATATCTGATAGATCAGAATCAGATACATCTTTATTTAAGTCATAACTTTGCCAATTCTGTACTACTTCATTTCCGCAAAGTTCTAGTGTTGGTGCTTGTGATAAGAAAATATCAATAAACACTGCTGTGTTTGAGAAGTTTGGCATGTTTTTATAAATTAGCAAAAAAAAAGTGTTTATATCCCTCAAAGTATAAGGTATTGAAAGAATTGACCCCCATATTGAATTTAATTGTCTAGCCTAGCCCTATATATCACATGAAGTTTGCTTTAAGCATACACATTTAAACATCACAGAGAAGAAATTAAGCAAAGTTTAGTTCGCCTTAGGCCAACAGATAATATAAAGGTTTACTCCCATGCATTCCATCACACCATTGAGCAGAAAAATATCTTTTTGAAATGCATATTTTTCCTCCCTTGGTACTAAAATGTGTGTTTGTGTTTCTTCTTTGTCTGTTAAATATCCATTCTTTCTTTCCCTCACACAAACACATGCACTCACAATGGCAGGAACCTGAATATACCCCTTTTTCGTATATCTTTCTTTCTTTGACTGTGTATTTCACAGTTTTTCTCTGTCATCTTTATCTCCCGCTTAATCTGCCCTCCTTTTCTGCTCCCAACCCTTTTCCACATCACACAATGCTATTTCATCGAGTGTCCTTAGATGTATTATAGAGGAATATAGTGTGTGAATGCAAAGAGTAAGAGTCAAAGTCACTTGTCTCTGCATCACCCCTTTCTCTCGCCCCCCCACACTCCCCAAACACTCTCTCACTCTCTACTGTTTATGGAGTTGTTTCATCATGTCTTCTTACATGCATATTATATAGAGGCATGCCCTACGCAAGCGGCAAGGCTCCGATGAAACATTTGAATAATTTATCACCTCCAGTCTGCCTTGCCACACATTTTAGAAAGTTTTCCCAACAAAGTCGCAAAATTATTCATGTTATCTGCATCTTCGGGAAGGGAGGGGCTAAAACTAAATACATTTCAATTTGTACACTGCTGCTATTCCGATCTTTATGTCACCCTTATTGTTTTTCTCCTCATTTCTGTCTCATTTTCTCCTGCTACCCCATATCTCTGTTTAATGTACTTTCTTCTTTGCTGCAACTTTTTAAGGTCTTATATGCTATACAGTATGTTCTCCTCCTAGTGCTGTCTAACTTTAGAACTTTAACGTGATGATCTACTCAAGTTTTTAAGTTCAGGTGAGAGAATCTGATTTCACATTTAGGATAGAACCAGCACACTGAAATTGCTATAATTATGAAGGTTTCCTGAGCAACTGCAGGTATTTTTATTCTGTCATAGAGAGACAGGGTTAGAGAAATACAGTGTTTTACAACCAGTAACATGCATTTTATTATGACTTCATCAAAACAACTTAATGTACTGTAAGTGTATTCACTATGTACAAGATTATTGCAATGATTTTACATGTGCATTATTCAAATTTGCACAACTTTAAGAATGGGTTGCTACAGTTCCATTGCTCAAAAACACCTTTTAAACCTTTGCACGCCTACTGGTCTCATTTTCGCAACCTCTAAAGTATGTTGGACAAAACAATAATTAATAGTGAAAAATAACTCACTTGACAGTTTGCTTCTTTACAATACCTAAGTACAGGAAGAATGAAAAGAAAAAAGATTGAGGCCCAATAGCACTAGCAATAACTGTTTGTTTTTTTTGCATTTGTCTACATTCATTTGTGTATTGCTCAAGCATTATTTTAGTGTTGAGAGTTGCACACAGTTTTGAAAAAGTCAGAACTCTAACTCAGTGTGACATCTAAGTAACCGCAAATAAATTACTGCAGTCAAATATTTAAAGTGTCTAAAGTGACAGCCTCAATCTTAATTAGAGAGTAATCAAATGCTGGCATTGTATTCTCATCTATTAAACACTGTCATATAGAGATGACCTCTACTTGCCACTCTGTCAGTTTACAGAAATGTAAAGGTTGACCTTTGAACTCTTAATGGCTGGAATCACAGAGTTCCATTTCCCAAGGAAGTCAAGCATGGCGTTTCTATTGTCTTTACGTCCTCACCACTTATTTACACCACCCTCCCCAGCATCTCCTTTTCCTTGTTGCCTTCTCTGGCACCACATTGCAATCAAGCGACATGGCTAAGCACTGCAGGAAACGTTGGAAACAAGCTAAAGTGGAGTGAATCACAGGAGTTAATGGTTAAAGTGGAGGCCCTCTTTCACCATTTCACTGATTAGACCAGTGGTTTTCAAACTATTTCTGTCATTCCCCTCTTTGGAGGAAGAAAAATGTTCATGAGTACTTTTTCAAAAATAGAGAAATAAAGAAATATAATTTGCTATGAAAATAAAGTCAAACGTGAAAAAAAAAAACATGCAGATATTTGGCAAGAAAGAACAGGGTTGCAGTCGTGATACTGCCACTCTCAAGTCATGCTCAATTTTGAGCTTAGATCTGCACATTGTCTTCAGTGAGGCCACAGTAGAAAAGCCCAACCTCACAGAGCAAGGATGTGGCAAAGGGAAGCAGCCGTATGAGTGCATGATCTTTCTCCACACCAAGCCAGAATCCACTCAGTGTCTGAGCTGTAAACCTCAGCCTCAGGGTGGAGTCACATGTTAACTCATTGAACTGGTCCTCTTCAGTACAGCTGGAATCAGCAGATGCCTCGCCCAGTCATGATGAGCACTGCTGTTTGAGAAGTACTATTCAAAGAATCCTCTCAGGAAAGAGCTGTTCTCCTTCAGACGTGGAATCACTGTGGTGGCTCCAGAATCCCTGGTTTCAGCAATTCAAATTTTCAAAGGAATACGTGTTTCCTTGATCAAGTCACCTGCCCCACATCTTGAGCTTTCAAGTCTATGGGGTTATTTTGTCTGTCAGGTGAGGAAGGTGCTCGTCTCTGCCTTAAAGCTGAAGATTTATTTAATTCATTCAGCTTTCCAAATATATCGCTCAGTATAAGCCAGTATCATCAGAAATTGTTCATCACTAAACTTGCTTGCAACTTCATGCATACACTTCTCCTTCAAAAACACTCACATCTCTCTGAGCTCAAAGACTTGCAACATCACACTTGTGAAACAACACAGCTGAATGTTTAGCTCCCATCTCTTCACAAAGTGTCTTCAGGGGTCTTCAACTAAACATCGGCCTGTTTAGTTCAGGGCTAATCTACCTTCATGCTAGCGCTTCTCAGTGTATAACACAGTGGGTCAATTGCGCATTTGGCGAGACCCTGTTGATTAGTGGCTGCAATACCATCCTTTTCCCTGTCATGGTCTGGGTACCATCCGTGCAAATATCCATTTCAGATGACAACAACTCTTTATTTTCCACATTGTCATCAGCAGTGCATTACAGCTTCACTATTTCCTTCTTACCTTTCACAATAAAAAAGCCCAACTCAAATTTACCCAGCATTTTGCTAAATCGGCAATTCAAGAAAATAGCGTACAATAGCATCGGCCATAGGCAGACTGGCAATCTGGCAGTTCTGGCAAATGCCAGAAGGGCTAATGCACTCTTTGGCCAATTTGGGCCACTGGAAAAAAGAAAAAAAATGGGGCAACACTGGTGTTTCACACTAGTTAGACAAAAATATGCAAGACTGTACGGCTGCAGCCTGGAACCTCCCATCTGGTGCCATCAGGCTTATACTTTTCAAAATAAAATCTTGCGTCTGGTCCGCTATGTCTTTGTACTTTGGTGTTTTAGGTGTTTAAGTATGTAATAATATGTTTTAAATATGCAAGCATTTCCATTATATTCTAACTTGGTGTCATGGTAGTTTATTTGAAGATGTTATGAATTTCTCCAGTGTGTGTATTATTTTATTATGAAAGCCTGTAAGTGTGCCTCATGCTGCTGGTGCCATAATCTAACGTGAGCCTGGTTTTTGCAATAATAAAGCAAATAATGTCCCCTTTCTGAAATTGGTCCGGTAAGGGACAGGATTGCCAGTGCCGAATTTTTGTCCCAGTCCGCCCCTGGCATTGTGACAAAAAAAATTCAATCCTTATCTGCCCTCTCAGCCCTGCTGGTCTTGGTTGTCTTTTCCAGTTTACCTTTGGGATCCTGAAGGTCTCCATCACACCTCTGTCCAATCGAGGAGTAAACGTGTAACGCACACTCGGAGTTAGCAACTGAGACAGCATCCAACAATAACTGCCCACGCTGACATTCATTGCGGCAGAGTGATTCAGTTGTAAGGGCTATTTGAGAAAATGCACCACCACTCGTTGTTTGCTCTCGGCAGCTAAGGTTTTGAAGGCTCCTCGGTGGCCATACTATCCTTCCTGCTGCAGCTGCAGCCTCTGCTCGCTGCATTTATTCAGCCATAAGCCAAGTATATACTTGGCTTATACCTGGCTTGAATAAATACAGTATAGCTGAATATCCGAGTCAGCCAAAACACTATAAAATGTATCCACGTCCATAACATCCTCTGCACTCATATTTTGGAGTTCCATTTTCACTAATGGAAACATAGCTAGTTTGCAATACAAGCAAAGAGAACAAGTAAGTTAGGTTTACCGCTACCCAGAGGCGAAATCCAAGCTGAAAAGGCCTGTAGTTCTTCCTGGCCTCTACCTATGTCACTGCCACTGGATGCAGGGCGAACAACAGATGTTGCAGCTGCGAACTGCACCGTTCTCAGTAAATATAACATGCATTGAGGAATGTATTGCTTCAATCTTCTACATTTACCATCAACACTGATTGGACATCCACATAAAACAGTAAACAGTATTATGCAAGGCAACATGACTACAGTGTCTTTCACACCTAATCTACACTCCCACTCTCACTTCTCTGCTCTCCCTTTTTTCGTTTTCTCCCTCCATGCCCATCTCCCTCATTTCCAAACAGATTACGACACAGCCTTCTCAGCAGACTGAACTTCTTGCTTTAGAGTCCAGGGCACCTGTTCCTTGCCTGCAGCGTGTGCTTATCGATTGGATTGCCCCAGCAAGGCCCTCTGCGAGCATTTGGCCTCCGCACCGCCTCTCTTTTGCCAAAAGGCAGATGCCAAATTAAGCAGGACTAGCCAGGACAACAGGGAGGAAGGGAAACCCACAGCCTCGCAGGAAGTAAATACAGAGAGAGCAGCGGGCGGGTCGCCACGGCTGTGCTGTTTTCAGATTTCATTTTTTAAATATATAAAATAAATTGCAGGGGGCAACAAAGTGGATACCATCTTAATTTTCAAATGATGCACCATGGTGATAAATTATGGGGAGCAAAATATTGAATAGCCACAGGGTCACTTGCATAGTGGCTGCAGCTCTCATCCTAAGACAGTAATAGGACTTTGCTCAATGCCGACTATATATTCATACCTGTTGTCCTTACAGAATTGACATAAATTCAATGCATGTCTGGAATAGGAGAGGCCACAGTCTGGACTTTAAATGAATATGCTGATGATTTATTCCATTATTAAAGAGAAAAACAAGTTGCTTTGAACAAGGGAACTTCCCCCGATTAAGAAAAAGGGCACGTGATTGGGAAACTTGCTGCAGGTGTCTCCAACCTCACCGGAGCGAGGACATGATTATGCAACTGGTAAACCAGCAGGGCTGAGGGGTTATGTGTCTGTATGTGGAAACATTAGCTGTGGGACGTGGTGATGCCCGGCAGCCATTTTGAGGGAGGCTCTATTGAGGTTGTTTTCTATCTCCAAGTATCACTGCTTTGAAGTGCTCCCTTCTGTCTTATCAGCAGGCGTGAGCCACTCGCCACAAGCTCTGTGTGCGTATAAGTGTTGCAAGTGAGTGATAAGTAAATGTCTGCAAAAGTGTGTTTCTGCATCCACTGGTGTCTGTTGCTTGGCGCACAACTGAGTGAAAAGGAAGTGTCTGCACAAGTGAGTGTGTGTACGTTTGTGTGTGTGCACTGCAGCCATAGGGGCAGTGTGTTATCGCAGTACGCAGCCCTATTCAATGCCTCTGCTCCTATCCAGCCTAGAAAGCTTTGTGCTCTCCAGACAGATTATTTTGCTGTTACCCCTCTGGATCCATCCCTTCATACTGTTCAGGATGGGGTGTGTGTGTGTGTGTGTGTGTGTGTGTGTGTGTGTGTGTGTGTGTGTGTGTGTGTGTGTGTGTGTGTGTGTGTGTGTGTGTGTGTGTGTGTGTGTGTGTGTGTGTGTGTGTAAAGGCAAGGAGGCAGTAACTTTTAAGGAAACTGCAAGTAGTCATCTTGCATATTAAAAGACCATACCAGTTTAATAGACACTTTAAAGTCTCAGTTCTGTGAAACTTCTGTCTTAATTCAAATCCCTACTCTCTTTGCTTCCCTCTTCCCCTCTCTCACTCGCCGTCTGCCGCTTTTCTGATGACGTGGGAAACTTGCCAGGGGAAGTTCATTTTCCCTCTCTCCTCCCTGCTGTCTACCTTTTGTGTTGTGGATTTACGATCCCTGTGTTTACTGAGTGAGAAGTCAACAAGAGCATTCTCGGCAACAGAGAGGCAGAGACAGGCAGTCGTACCCACACAGAAAAACATCGCCACACACACACAATGTCTGCCTGCATGTCAGATGATCATGTGCCAGCATCCCAGGCTGAGTGACAGCATCTCTATGGCCCCTCCAGTGTGATGACAGATAACTCCAGGAACAAGTTTACTGCCAGCCTGCCATTGTCTCACCTTCCCTTGGGCCTGCTGCAGGTCAGGAAAACAAACAAAATAGAATAGAAAAGAATCTCACCATCCCAACTCTTCCGGAGCTTTCAATCATACAAGACAATCTTCCTCAGCAGATGGAGTTTGCCTGTTGTCATGAAATAGTAGTTCAAAAAACGTCCTTGTAACTGAGAACTTCAACGACTTCTCATCAGAAAGTTGAAACTGAAAGTTTATTCCTGACCTTGTAAACAGCAGAGGACAAAACACCACAGGGTCCATTAGCAGTTCTGGGGATTTTAGTTGTATCACACTTTCTTCCTTAGCAGATTGAATTTGACCAGTAGAATAGAATAGAGTGAGGGCTCATCGACGATTAGTGGTTTTGTGTCATTATGATGTGCTCAAATTGTATTGTTTCATAAAAATATTGTCAGAATTAATTATAGCAAATTGCAATAAAAAAATAGTTTTATATATTTGAGTAGTGCCGTAGTAGTATTTATTTAGTGGATTAATTATTTTCCATATGAACAATATATTGTATGCATGCAAGATCATATGGAAAATAAACTAAACCTCCAAACTGCAAATTTATTTAGATAAACAACATTTCAATCTCTGTCAGATCTAAGTTATATAAAAATGTTAAAAAAGGTGGTTACCACACTCGATATTCATCGATTCAATTTTCAACATCACCCACATGTGACTTGCGTAATTATGCTCCTTCTATTTTGCCAACGCAGCAAAAGCGCAGAAAGAAAGACTATAAAGATTTCTTACATTTCTGCAATACAATGGGGCTGTTTAAGAGCCATGTTTATCATCCACGCAGAGGCAACGTAATATGACAACTGAGTTTTTTTTTCCTCAAACACATCTGTCAAAATGTGTCACCCACATGCATGTGCAGGGCATACCTATGGAGCAAAACGTAAGTGAATTTGTAGCTGTATTTTAGTTTTTTCACATGCTTGTTCTTGTGGTATCAGTCTCGGTGAAGAGCACAAGGTTCAGGTTAGCTGACATCATGAAGTTGTCGTGGCGCATTTACTCAAGGCTTCCTAAGCTTAAACGTGGGACCATATGTCAGTCCAACACTACAACCTCTAGCCTCTTTCTCCATAAATGTTTCATGAAGATGTTATGTCATGTTCTTGTACTTCCCTACAGCTACTTTCATAGCATCTGGAGTGATGCCTGTGATGAATTCATCACATTACAAACACTTTTTCTAAATGCTGCAAAAGAGCAAGAAAGGAGGACAAAATAAAGATGTGGCTGAGCACACTTGAAAGAGAGTGCTGACAAATTGAAATGGGTAGAATAATAGTGTGGCAGTGAGCGATCAAATCAGATGGAGAATGTCAAGAGAACAGCAGAGAAAGGACAAAAGATGCATGGATTGTGATGTGCTGTGGCCCCTTGCCTATGATGCTTGCAGGCTTTTTGTGTTACCTCACCCCAAGCTGCCAGCTCCTGTGTTTTCTGCCCTGTACTCAAATGACAGGAGACATCAACCACACACACGCACGCACGCACACGCACGCGCACACACACACACACACACACACACACACACACACACACACACACACACACACACACCTCTCTGTTTCATAAGTACACACGCAGATTGACAGCTAGTCCCTAGGCCACTGCTGCTACGCATGATTGATGGCAATGTTCCGTGGAGAACGCATGAGGCAGGGCAGCAGTGATTCAGGAACGTGGAGCAGCACAGTTTAGGTACAGAAACACTCCATTGGGTTGTGGGGGAACAGAACATAACGTACGGAGCGGGATGTTTCATGGCTGTCAGTCAACCAGACAGACAGACAGACAGACAGATGAGAGAGAGAGAGAGAGAGAGAGAGAGAGAGCAGTTTCTTTGATTAAAGTTAAAATCCACAGGAAGGGATGACTTCAGTTCACAGTAAATAATATAAACACCCACTCTTCCCTCCAACCCACATACACATTACCTTTACCCCCAAAGGAACAAAAAAGCATCCGAAAATGAAAACATTTACCATAATACATTGCAGTAAACTAATTGTGTGCACATCACACCCCAAATCAAACTGTATGCAGTCAATATACAGTACACAAAAAAACACACATATTACAAATATGTGTAATTATTTCACACCACTTGCCTGAGCCAAACACACAGCCCCATTAAGAGACGACAAATTCTATAACCCTTCAGTGTCAGTGACCAACATGTAGTACATATTATGGCCTTAGGCAGACCAACCCCTTTCCATTGGTGCTGAAAATCATGGAATCAAGAATTTTAACATCAGAGCAGACCTGAAACCGCACGAGGCAACTTCACAGTTTTTGCTACCCCAACTGGCAGCAAATGAATTCTGGGAGCCTGAAGGACTCCATCACCCAGAAATCATGTAGCGTGATGTCAGTATATTGCACACTCTTCAGAAAAAAATTAATCTTATTCATAGTCGCTGGTCAGCGTGGAAATAGTGAGGAAAATCTATTTAGGCGAGTTCAGTTGGGTTCAGCTTTCCCTGGACAGAGCATTGGGTTTTCTTACTGTGTAGAAAATATTGACTAAACACAGAACTTGAGATTATGAAATATATATTTCTCTTGTTCAAGTGGCATAACATGAAATTGTGAGAATTCATATTTGAATAGCTTTGTGATCTCAGAGACTTGCCTCTGTGTCTATGTCTGTTTGCCACTGTGTGCTTGCCTTTATGTGCACTCCAGGCAATCCACATATCATTGGTTTATAATAGGAAGATGAAGTCAAACCACTGTTGTCATCAGCTTTGTTTTATATTTATAAAAATAAAGTTTAGAGCTAGCATAATTTACATAATGTGAAACCTCTTCAGGTTACAAATTCCTAATCATATTGAGTATAATTTGTTTATTCATAAATATTTTTAGGCAATCTCAGCTGTATAATAAAAATGGTGATAGTGAGAGAGAAAGCTATTCCCTGCTTTGTTATAGAATGTATTCAGGTGGCTTTAGAAAATCGGCCCCACCTGTATGAGCTATTACACATAATGACTTCCAAATTATTTCAATCTTTCTCTTTCTCTTTGAAATAATTCAAACAGAGAAATAATTTCCCTCTATCCAACTTTCAATCCTACAGTGTTGATTTGTACCATGTGCAGTTGAAAGCCATAGGAGGTTAGCAGAGACACAATATGTTCACAAGAGGACACTGTAACACTTCACAAACACGTGCTCTATTCCATTCTCTCGATCTGTTCTTTATTCCTGTGCCCCGCACAGGGTCAATGTGAATAATTGAGCATTTGTACAATGAAATATTGACAATAAAAGAGTGTGTCATATACAATTAAGTGGCCTTCCTTCCTCTCATGATGTCATAGTGTTATGAATCATGCATGATACTGAGAGAATGTTTTTTTTCTTCTTCTGGTTATGCAGCAGGAGCCATTACTGTGTTCCAGTCCCCATAGGAGAGACTGGCAACCTTGTGCACATTTGTAGGGCAGACCAACTGTTGGTCTTGCTTGGAGAAGATTTTGCTTTTATACATTATATTGTACACACATGCTGTTTAGAAAAACATGTCCTAAACTTGGGAGTAAAACTCCACAGAGATCTGGCATATTACTAGGTTGACGAGATATTCCAATATTGGGAAGTCATCAGAAACAGGAGCTACTCCCTGTCAAAGCTATTTAATGCTGTGTAAATGAGTGCCTGCAAATGTGTTTGTGTTTGTCACTATAATAATATATACGCTTGTAGGCCATTGCTCACATCACTTGGTGCTGCCACAGATGGTTTGCTTGATCACTTGATTCTTTTAACTCTGTTGTTCTTAACTTTTGCATCCTGGGAATACACGTTGAACTCACATCCTGGCATGAGGAGCTCAGAAAAACATCCGGACTCCAGTCATGTTGGGACCCACAAATCTGCACACACATTTTTGGGTCCTGGCTCTGAGACGCCGTGTTTTTGTGAATTCAAACCCTCTCTCTTTCTCTTTAGACTATCGCCCACCTCCCATGATGCCACCTAACCGAGGAGCTGGAGGAGTAGGAGGAGGTCCAGTTGGTGGTGGAGGTTCCTCCTTTTCATCTACCAGCCGCACTATCACCACTCGTTCTCCTCCCTACTACACCACCCCGCGGCCTCTCCTCACCACCTCCCCCGGCCAGCGCTATCGAACCACCACCACGGTTCGCCAGCCTGTCCTGGTTCCTGCCGGTGGCTCATCATCCGACACTAACCAGATTCCCGACACCAACCAGAAAGCAAGAGGACGTTCCCCTCCGGTGCAGGTCCCTCCAGCGGCCCCACAGCCTCCTGCCCTGCCTCCCCAGGACTTCTGCAGTCCAAGGCTAACAGCCGACATATCATGGCCCCGGACACAGCAAGGCCAGACAGCCAAGCAGCCCTGCCCAGTCGGCACACTGGGTAAGGAAGCTGAATATAGCAGAATCAATGTATAGAGGAACTGACAGTAGGACCAGTATATGTTTAGTTAGAGTGTGTTTGAAAGCTTTGCCATGTGAAAAATGTCTTAATCTACTTGCTCTTCTTTGCAAAAGTCTTGGCAAAATGTTGCAGAAATACAACCATAACCATGTTAGAGTTGTTTCATTGGCAAAGGTGGAAACCATTTTCAAATCTTTTTCTTAAGTAAAAGCATCACTACCACTATTAAATACAAAGGTATACACAGCAGAACACGGTCTGAACCTGTAAGAAGGATATTAATGTTGTAGCTGGTCTAGATACTTCATGCTCCTGGCTAGTAACTCAAACAATGCATCACACATGTAAAACCTTACCCTGTAATTTTAACAAATTATCCTATTTGAATCAATTAGCTCACATGATAAAGCTGCTTCTTCGATTTCCCTTCCATCCACACACAAACTGCTCAGTGAACCCCAGGCACCTCAAGAGCCTTTGTGTCTCCTGGTGAATGTCAGTGCTGTCCTACCCTGTTTGTTTTGCTTGTCTTGCAGGCGTTGCCACATACGTGTGCGTGGCCCATTTGGGCTACTGGGATCCCCAAGGCCCTGACCTCAGCAACTGCACGTCGCCTTGGGTCAACCACATCATGCAGAAAGTAAGTCTGAATGCTGCTGCTGGCCCTAGTTGCTCCCACCGAGCGCATAACTTTAGGGGGTATAAGGGTATGTGCTATGGATATAGTCCTGGAGCGATTTTTCACGCATGAGCATGCACTGACTACAGGGGAAGATTGTGGCCATGTATCCATCTTTATTTGTTAACAATAACTCATGTTTCAGATCTGTGAGCTTTTATATGGCTGTAGGGGAATTGAAATGCGCAATAAGGTCATTCACTCACACTGTGCTATCATAATACGCTAACATGCATCATCACAGGCTAATTTACATAGAATGCATTGCTTTTTGATGGGAAATATATATATTCGGGTTTGTTTCTTCAAAATACTTTTTTTCTGGAAAGTGCTGCCCCAGCTATAACGTCCCACAATTTCAATGTATGGCTTTTGTCACATGAGGCACAAGGCTTTGAGGGTGTTCTTTATAAGACAAAACATGGAAAAAAATGGTGTAATGCTGTGTGAAATCAGCATTGCAGCAGAGGTGCTAGGAGTTGTAACTGTAAAGTATTCTTGAATGTTTTATGATGAGAGTTATAAAAAAACAACGTGCAGGGAACAACACTCGCTTCCTCTCACCCCTTCAAATAACCTAATCACTCCTCTTTATGCTCCCCCTCCTCCACATCCTTGTTCTTGTCTTGCCCATTTCCCATGTAATTCTCTCACTCCATCTGTCCTTTACCTCTCTGCCCTTCATCTTGTCCTTTCATTTTACCTTCTGTCTTTTGCTGTACTCTTTCGTCCCCCTCACTGTCCACCTCTTCATGCTCTCACTTTATTTTATTTTATTTTTTTTTTACACTTCCATCCATGTCTCTCATTCTTTGACTTTATTCCACTCTCTGCCCCCATCACCCTGTTTGGCTCCCAGCTCCGTTCGGGCGAGACAGCAGCAATTGTGGCCAGGGAGCTGGCAGAGCAGACCAAAGGGCTTCTGCGTCCTGGCGATGTGCCATCCACAGTGCGGGCCATGGCCCAACTGGTCGAACTGCTGGACGTCCAGCTCAGGAACCTCACCCCCGGGGGCAAGGACAGCGCAGCCCGCAGCCTCACCAAGGTACTGCCTCAAGAAACCCTTGTGTTGGGCAGTCAATGGTAGTGATTGAGTGAGATGAACGATTTTCTTGCAGGCACTGCTATGGGGAGAGATGCAAGGTAAACGAAAGAATATTAAGCGAAAGAGGGATGAGGGAGAAAAAAGGGAACAGATAGAGAAACTCAAGTTAACAGTAAGATGAATAGCGTTAGAGGTTTGTGGTTTTGTCTTACACTCATTCTTCAGGGGTTAGAAAAGTCTCTGTGTGCAGAGTTTGATCAAGAACCATACACAACGCTGTAGATTTCCAGATGATAAATAGCTGCTTTTAGACATTATTTGATCTTCTTCTGAGGGTTTTCCTAGCAAGTTTGGCTCAACATTATGGGTGATAGATAACTGCTTTTAGTATTTGGCAACTCTTGTCAGATCAGGGCCGAGAATTAATAAAACTCTGCCTCGCCCTGGGAGTTATTCTCATTAAAACATACAGTACTTGAGATTAAAACAGGCTTGGGATACAATTTACGTCATAGCTCATTGTTTAATGAACTTCAGCCTTTGAGCTACAGCTATGAAAATGCTGTTGACAAGCGGCCTTGAGTGCTCACTTTAGAATTACTTTAATGGAAACTCAATCCTGAGTATGGAAGGATCTGTTTTACTACTCCGGTAGACAAGGAAAGAATTTAGTTTTATACTTTGTTCATGTAGGCATTCAATTAAAGTGAGTTAAATCATTGGGAATGGCTGACTGGCTGGCTTGGCTAGCTAATTGACCGACTGACTGGATGGCGGACTGTTTTCTTGATTGTCTCTGCTAAGGTCAACAGTGATGGGCGGTGTTTAGTAGCCAAATTGACAGCCGCTGCCACCTTTTATGCAGTCACTGGCTTTTTTTCCCCTAACTTTAGTATCTAAGTCACAAGGTCCACTTTATTCACTAGGGTCTGCCTTTGCTATCATACTTACACACCCTTCACATTTCCACTGCTCCCTCTTAGTAATTCAGTAACACATGTGAAGTGAACACATACCGGGGACATGTGTAAGTGGAATCAATTAATCTGTGTTTTTGCTGTTGACCAAATGGCCTGTTAAAAAGGTTGAATTTGTAGAAAAGTCCTCCATAGAAGAGGAAGAGTATTCCTCTTGTTTTCAATAATGGCCCAATTATATATACCTAAGTGAGTAATATGCCAGCTCATTATGCTAATTTTTGAAAGGAAATCGAATATGACCAATCATGCACGAGTGGAGTAGTA